>ML677352.1:33172628-33251013 GCA_007922305.1 Dermatemys mawii
CCCACCCTCAGCCCACTCCTTCCTGCCTGAGAAACCCCTCCTCCGCCGCACCCCTATGCACCCCAGTACCTGCCTTAGTGCATCCCTGCACTCTCTACATCCAGCCCCTTCTGAGCCTGGTACCCTCTGCACCCTCCCCACCAGGCCACCCATACACCACTGTTCCCCCAACCTGGGAGTCTACTGCTCCACTGTTGTCCAACAAGCCATGGACCCAGGAACTCTGCTTTGCTTTCCCAGTCTCACTGCATGCTACTGTTACCAGAACTCCCACTTGAAACCTCTTCTTCTTGGGAAGATTCCTAAGAATCCTGGGACCTTCCTTACTGCTAAAAATAGTTTCAAATAGACTAAAGTTATTTTAAAAAATAGTAAAGGGAAAAAACAATTGTATTTTGGCATATGGCTCTGAAAGCTTTCAGTGAGGCCAACAAGTTTCAGTTCATGCGGTTACCACCCCTTAATTTCATAGTCATGAATTTTCATCAGCTAATACAATTGCTTCTTGGAGTCCCTTACATAGATTTAAAAAGTTTAGAAATCACAAGTGCAAAGGAGGAGTATACATCTTTTTTCTTAGAGTCTAGGAGCTGATATTTCCCAAATCTCCAATGGAGACTTTTTAATATCTTTAATATCTCAGACATTTTGAAGCAATGAAATTTGTCTTTCAGCACAAGCTATGTTAGAGGATTTACAAATTATTATTTTTATTACAGTGGAACCTAGAGGCCTTAACCACTGATAGTAAAAGCTAATAAAGAAAGGAAACTAGAAAAATATTCTGCTAGCACTTCAGTCCTTAGTGGTGACAGATGTGCTAAGAAAGTTATAGTTACAACAGGGATAATATCCAATGTTATACAAAATCCTTGGGAAAGATAAAAATCTGCCAATGAAAAGTCTTAATTTCTTCAAATGAGGCAATTTTGCCAGACAAGGATTTTCATATAAATCATTAATTGAAATATTGATGCTAAGTACTATATCCTCAGATCGAGTACACAAACAAATCATGTGGTCAACTATTTAGAAAATGTATTTCTTGGACCATGAAAAAGATTGATAGCTCTACTAAAAGTTCTGAAACACTTTTATAACCTGTTAGAAAGATTCATTTCCAGATTAAGTTATCATCATTCAGTTGTGGCTTTGCTTTTTTATTTTTCAAGATACAAACACCATATAGCAATTAAATAATCCGACTGAGAGCAGTTAAATTATTGAGCCCACTAAAAATATTCTTATTTTTAGAAAATGGATTGATTTAATTATGTTACTGATAATCATCCCTATAATGATTAGTTTCTCAAAAATGGCTTACTTTATTGGCTTTTAAATGGGCTGCAGGGTATCTGAATACAGATAGTGGAAGGCTAATGTGCCATACTAAAATAAATGGTTCAGAAACTATACAGTTTTATTTCATTAATGGAATAAAATTCATGCCAGAACCTATTGCACTATGAATGCTTAATAGTTCAGATACGTCTATCCATTTTTTCTTGTTTAGAGACATTTAAAGAACTAAATTCTACAGATAAAGATTAAGTATTTATTACTTTGATCATGTGAAGCCAGTTGCATTGACAGAAAGGACTATTAAATTATTATATGAACATTGCATTTTTCAAGTCTCATTCTATAAAGTGTTAAATTCTCAGTAGAGATCCAGATTAAGTACTTGGATTCACACTCAGGGCCCAGTCCAGCAAAAGCTTCTGCAGGTAACTTTAACCATTGTAGTACTCATCTGAGTAAAATGACTCTCATGCATAAATCTTTGCTGGTTTGGGTATTGCTGTGGGATGCCTGAAATGTAGTATTTTTCTGAATATTTTTATTTAGCTATATGCCTGACGCAAAACCCCCAAAACTGAATCAAAACATGTTTCTGATTTCTTTCTCCTGCATCAGTGTAACCCCCACTGGTGCAAATAAGAGGAAATTATGTTCCCTGTAATTCTATGACAGGGGTCAGTTTACCTTAGGTCCAGTGCCAGGTCTCAAATCCTCACAGAGGGCCAATAATGTCACTGAAGATGGTGTTCAGAAAATAAAACATTTTTATTGTATTTTTTATTTTTAATTTTTTAGAAATAATAAAACTTACATACAACTTTATACAATTCATTGCCTGCCAGAGAGTTTTTAGTGTTTGCCAGACACCTGGCAACGCTTTGGTTCTGTCAGTTTGTTGATATTTGGCCTCAGTGACTGAGCAGTTGAAACATTCAGGATTGCAGCAGAGTGTGCATCAGATAGTTGTGTTCCGTATTTTGACTTGCTTATATTCAGCGTGGAAAAAAGTGATTTTGCCTCCATACCTGACTCTGCCCAGCGACTAATAAGAATATCTCTGTCCCTCTCCCCCAGCCAATGGGAGCTATGGGGGCCAGTGCCTGCAGCAGACATTGTCGGCAATGTGTCTGCCTGCGTCTCTCCTCTGCGGGCCGTGGGGCTGCAGATGGCCCGCAGGCCGGGATTTTGAGATGTCTGCTCTACAGGCTTGTCTAGACAGTTTTTCCAGCATAGTGATACCAGTATAATTATACCGGTTATATCGGTATAAATCCCCATGTGGATTCACTTATTCCAGAATAAGAGTGCTTTTTTCCAATTTAGCTTGTGTAACTTTGAAAGGAGTATAAAAGAGTTACAGTCCAAAACCAGTTACATTCTTACTTGCCCTTGTGTAAACTGGGAATAATTCCACTGAAGTCAACTGAATTACACTGATGCAGGCAAAAAAGGAATCAGACCCATCTTGTCTGGATTTGGTTCAGGCCCATCCTGTAATCAAAGCTCTCTGTGTGAATGCTCATAAATTTTAGGATTCGAATCTGCATCTGAACTGTCTTAAATTTTGGGGTGTTCAGATTCAGCCCAGTATAGAAATAGGCTTGAGTAGTGAATTTCCATAAGCCCCTAACGTAGGAAGTAATTAGGTTCTTTAATGTATTTTTACACCACCAATAAATAAATAAATATATAGGCTCCAACAGCTATCATAAGTGCTAAATATAGTTTGCATTTTCAATACCAAATTCTGAAGCACAATGAAAATAAAAAGATTTGAGGGCAATGATTTAATAGCAAATTAAACGCCACAGGGATCAGCGGGCAGTGATTGATCTATTGGGGATCTATAGATATCTACTGTGGACGTGATAAATCAATTCCCAAGCATGCTCCTTGTCAACTCCAGAACTCCACCTCCGTTATACTGGCAAAGCTGCTCTTTTATCAGTATAGCTTGTTTCATTTGGGTGGGGTTGGGGGGTTACTGTACCAGTACAAAGCATACCTTTGCCAGTACAGCAGTGCCCACACTAAGAGTGCTTTGACAGTACAGTATACCAGTATTCCTATAAAAATACATCACTCCTACTGTAGACATGGCCTTAATAAAGACATAGCTGGTTGACTGCAAGTATTCAGTTACCAATTTTATAGCATAGAAACAAGAAAAAATACCTGTAAATAGCAATTTTGGCTTCAGCAACAATAGCCATTTACATTAAACACAGAGCACTAAAAGTTAAATATTGATATGTCTCACTATCTATTGTTAGATTGCTGTAGGGTTTATATGTATGTTATACTTGGTTTGGAGCATGCATTCATGTAACTTGTAAAGTAAAGTAAATAGCCATTCAAAGAAAGTCAATGCAATGAAACATAACTTATGTCTATTTCCAGAATTGCAGTATTTACAATAGGATTTAACGCCTTTGTGGATCAGGGCATATCTTCACCAGATCAGTTTGAAGGCTGTATTTAAACTCAGCAGGAATCTCCAAACAAACCACCACAAAACAAGCCCATCTTTTTGAGCCATAACTCAGGACCAGAGAGGAGGAGACTGAGGAGTAAATTGCACTGTAATTCAGTCAATTGCACTATTTACTATACTCAAGATGAGACCCTAGGCCCCAGCAACACATATAATCCCACCCCCCTTCTAGCACAGTTCCCTCCCTGCCTCAAATAAATCCTTGCCCCATCAGTGTGGGTCTCATCACCCTCATCAATTTTAATGGGACTTCACTGGCCTGACAAGCTATGCTTCCGCAACATTTGTGTAAGGAAAAGACTCCAAGTATTTGTCAGAGGCAGATGGGGTAACACAGTGTGTTTGGAGTTCAATCCTGTGTACTTTTGTCATTTGTGTCCATTCCTGATCCAGTGGCAGGTTGCTAGGTGGTTGCCGTCCTGCTCTTCAGGGTTCCAGGCGCAGAAGTCCTTTCTTCCCCAGTCTCTTCCGTATGTACATGCTACCTTTGTGCTGTGCCAAGGGTGAGGCTGGAGCCCAGTAGTATTAGGAGGTGCCAACTCTCACTTGAAAGGCTGCAGGAGTCAAGAGTGTAGTTCTCAGCAAAGGGGAATTGGGGCAGGGTGGGAACATAGAAATTGCTTACTCACACTAAAGGTCCATCTAGTGCTGTATTCTGTTTCCGACCAAGTATTAAAAGAACCCCTCAACAGTAGGAGGCCAATGTGAAACTGTCTGTCTCCAAGTTAGCTCTCATCCCGATCTCTTGTTGTTAGAGATTAGCTTAAGCATGAGGTTTATTATCCCTTCCAAAACTGTAATTAATTATAACAAGAATATCCAGAGTTATCTGTATAAATGTCCAGTTCCTTTTTGCTAAATTCTTGGCTTCACTGGCTGCCCATGGCAGGGAAGTTTACAGTCTAAATTACGTGCTGTGTGCAAAGATATTTCTTTAATATCTGTAGGACAGAAGAAAGTGCCAGTTCAGTCCATCCTGCTAGAGACAGGGCACAGCACAGACCCTCCCCCGCCTCCTTGCCAGCACAGTGACTCCAAAGGCATCACCAAATCCCCAGAAGATAGCTACTGCAATTTGGGAACTGGTAACTTTCCTGCAGCTATGAGGCTGATTCAGCCAGGAGATTTACATCAAGTAACCGGGACATATATCAGCACTATGAATAAAGGGTAGAGCAGACTAAGCAATTGCTTAGGACCCTGAGCAGCTAAAGGGAACCCCATTTGCTCTTTATTATAAGAATTTAACCATTTTAGTATGGGGGGGAATATTGCTTAGGGCCCCCAATGGGCTAGCACCGGTTCTGGGTGAAATCAATGCGGATAAACTTATGAATGAAAGGAAAAGAAAGAGTCTTATAAAACTTGTTGGAGCGAAAGGAAGAGAAGTGGGCAATTTTCAAAGAAAATTAAGGACAGAGCAGACCTAGAATTGGGTTCAGTAATTCTGTGTCAACTTTTGCTCCCCTCTTCACGGTGACAGAGGGCCTTTACCCAGTGCAACTGGTGAAGAGCTACTGGAAAAAGGTGGGAAGAAGTCTAAGAGACGGGTGTCCCTTTCCCCAGTAAAGATCCTAGCATGCAGTGGTATCTGGGGAGCGGGGTCAAAAGATCTACAAATACAGTTCTGCAGCCTAACATATAACATTATGGGTCAATGTTCTTAGTTAAAGCAAAAATGGAAAGATAGTTGGTGTCTGCTAAAGGCTACCAGCTTACCCCAGAGAACAGGATGACCAGATCTTCAGCACTTATAAGTAGGAAAAAAAGCTGCATTTATCATAAGGGACTTCTATCAGAGTGACATATGCTGGAGGTCTTATACCACAGGTACTAAATATCCTTGGAATTTCTAAAAAGTACAGATGACAATTTCCTAACTCAAAAAGTGTTGCATCCAACATGGAGTAAATCTATAAAGCTAAAAGCAGAACTGATCACAGAGCTAAAAATGAGTGATTGCTTAGGCAAAAGTGATCATGATTTGATTATTTCATTTGGACATAACAAATGCGAAGTCCAAATTAGAAATTGTACACACACACACACGTGTCATTGATAAAAATGCTAATTAATTATATTAGCATATGACCTGGGAGAAAACATGAAATAATTTTTTATAACATTTTCAGGCAACACAAAGATTAGAGGACTGGTAGATAATAAAGAGGACAAGGCACTGATGCAGAGCAACCTGCATCACTTGTTAAGCCAGGCATGAGCAAACAAAATGCATTTGAATATGGTCAAATGCAAGGACATACAAAACGAAGAAGGAATGTAGGCCATACTTGCAGATGGGGGACTCTATCATGCAAAGCAGTGACTGAAAATCTTGGGAGTTATGGTAATCAGCTGAACATACATTCCCAATGCAATGCTGTGACCAAAAGAGCTAATGCAATCATTGGATACATAATCAAGGAAATATTAAGTAGGAGTAGGGCCATCTTAATACTTCCATATTGGCCTTTGCTGAGACTGTTACTAGAATACTGTGTCCAATTCTTCAAGAGGCCCGTTGATGAATAGAAAAGAAATCAGAGAAGAGCCACAAAAATGAATAAAGATTGGAAAAATCTATTCTAAATAGGTTTTTATACCATGCTCATCAACATAGTATCTGAGCTCCTTCCAAGAGTGCATTAAGCCACACAACTACACATCTGTCGTGTGTTGTTTGTTCTCATCCTCTTCCTATAAGGAGAAGCATGTGCAGTGGAGTGTCTTGTTTTGGTAGGGTTGTTTTTGTTTTGGGTAAGTAGATATACCTGTGGCTGTGTGTTTATACAAGGCAAGGTCAAAGAAATGCACCCTGCACTTAGAGCAGAAAATGGTGTGGTTTGTGATGTTCCCCCATTCATGGGGAGTTCATTCCACGGTCATTACATGTGTTCTATAGAGAGACTCAGGTAACAATCAATTTAACTTATCAAAAAGGTTAAGTTACTGGATCACAGTCTCTATCTACATGGACAACAGACATTTGATAACAGAGGACTCTCCAATCTAATAGACAAAGGTATAAGAAGATCCAGTGCCTGGAAGTTGAAGCTAGACAAATTTACACTAGAAATAAAGCACGTTTTTTTTAAAATAGTGAGGGTTTATTAACCATTATGAAACCTCTCAAGGGTTATATTGGATTCACTGTCACTAGAAATTATTAAATTAAGATTTGTTGTTTTTCTAAAAGATATCTCGGAGCTGTGGTTGAATTAGAGCGTACAAAACTGGAATTAATTCAAAGGAGTGCTCTGGCCTGTGTTATGTGAGGTCAGACAAGATGACCACAGTAGTCCCTTCAGTCTTAACAAAATCTCATTACGAACCTGGTAATTCAGGCTGCTCACTACTACAAGGATTTAGGCCTGTTGGAGCACACCACACAAACGTACCTACCTACACAGTTATTTCACCGTTCACACAGCTTACACCACTGGCAGGACTGTTGAGAATGCAATGTAGACAGGAATCAAACTCTTTTTATCACAGGGTCATCTAACCCAGAACTTGTCAACACTACAGCTTTCACCATTGCTCCACCAGAGCTAAGTTAGACATTCTAATCTTCCTAATATGGACAACCAGGCTATTGGGGCAACATGGTAAAAAGAATATTGCGGTATCAGACAGGGGACTTCTGGGAAACTGTTTCTGTGTTCACTGGGAAGAGGTTGGGAAAAGGATTGCAATATTATTTTCTAGGGACAGAAAACAAAGTAACTGAGACCAAAGGGTCACCAAAGAGAAAGGGAAACTAAACAAAACAAACTACACAAAGGTACCATGAAAACTGTGAAATCAAACCATTGGGCCAGAAGCTCTGCTGTGTATATCAGCATAGCCCCATTACTACTCTCTGGAACACCAGCTGAGAATCTGGCTCTTTGTGGAAAGAAGAACTTGATAAAAATCCAGAGAAGGATTGAGAATTGTATGAGTTTTGTACTGACTACCTCTGAAATGCATTGCAACTCAAGTCACACAGTAAGTGACTGAATAACTGGCACATATTGAGAGAGGGTCACATACATCTCACTGGTCACCAGTTTTCAGTCTGACAGCTAGCTTGTAATTTACCACTCGGAGAGACGTTAGAGTTTAGATTGGACGCTTCACAGTAATCCATAACTCTATCCATAAAAAAATGTAATAATTTATTACAATGTGGAAAATTGGCAACACAGAAACCTTCCCACGGGCATTTTAAATTTATGTGAGTTTAAACTATTTTGCTATTCAATAATAAAAAGGAATGGTTTCCACTGAAACTGTCATGTGACTTTTTTGCTGTTTGTGAGATACAGAAACACTGATGTCTGAGACTGACTTCTATATGTTTTTTTCTGTTTTTACGAGGAGGGAAAAATCTACTCTCCAGTTATCCAGGTTTTCTGGATGAGGTTACAATAAGAACTCACTTTGGTTTATGTTTTCAGAAACATTTTTTTTCAGTCTGGCTGCAATTAAAATAAACAGATTTTGAGCTGTTCATATTATTGTGCAAGAATTACATCTCGTAGATTAATTACTAGAACTTGCAACTCTTGAAACTGTGTGAGATTTAAACGGAAATTCAACATTATGCCATTGGAATTCACAGTAGAATTCAATTAAATAAAATTTCTCTAAGAGAGAAAATTGGGGACAGAATATACATTTGGATCATAACTATTTCACAGACTTTCCTTTTTCCTTCTATTGGCAGTGCCAAATTATTTTAGCATGTGTCTGATTTTATTACCTATAGCAGGGGTCAGCAACCTTTCAGAAGTGGTGTGCCAAGTCTTCATTTATTCACTTTAATTTAAGGTTTGCGTGCCAGTAATACATTTTAACGTTTTTAGGTCTCTATAAGTCTATACATTATATAACTAAACTATTGTTGTATGTAAAGTAAACAGTTTTAAAAATGTTTAAGAAACTCCATTTAAACAAACTAAAATGCTGATCTTATGCCGCCTGGGGTTCCATTCACCTAGGCCACCAGCTGGCCTGGGGCTGGACCCTGGCTGGCAAGGGGCAGGCAGCCGGGAGCTCAGACCAGCAGCGGACTGAGTGGGGCCGGCAGCTGGGACCCTGGCTGGCAGAAGCTGATGGCTGGGACCCTAGAACGGCAGCGGGCACCCTGCTCAGCCCACTGCTGGTCTGGGGTCCCAGCCCTGCCCCCATTGAGTGGGTACCTACCTTCTCTCTGGTTCTAGCCCATTCTCTGTCTCTCTCTCTCTGCACTGAGGGTGGGAGTGCACGGAGCACAGGGTGGGGGGTGAAGGACCAGGCTGGGGGTTGGAGTGCAGGGTCTGGCCAGGAGTTAGATGAAGGAGGGGGCCCAGGAAGGTTTGGATGTGGAGCGCTTACCTGGGGCAGCTCCCAGTTGGTGCGAAGGCTACAGGTGGGAATGTGGGGGTGGGTGGGTGCAGGAGCTCCCGTTTAGTGCTCAGGGTGGGGTGGAGATGTGGGGGGGGATGCAAGAGTCAGGGCATGGGGGAGCTGGATTTGTGTGGAGGGTGCAGGAGTCAGGGTGTCGGGTGGCTGGGTATGTGTAGTGGGTATAGGAGTCAGGGCATGGGGTGTGGGGGTGTGCAGGGCTCAGGGCAGAGGGCTGGAAGTGTGGGGGTGCTCCCAGCCCCCTGCTCTGAGTGGCTCACGGCAGAGAGTTATGCCCTGATTCCACCCCCTTTCCCAAAACCCCATCCCCACCTCCTCCCTGTAGCTGCCAGCGTGCTGCGGCTCCTTTCTCCCCCACCCCTTTCCCCTCCCAGGCAATCAGCTGTTTGGCGACATGTAGGGAGAGGAATGCAGCAGGCTGGGGGTAGAAGCTGGGGAGAGGGGAGCTTGGCTGCTGGTGGAGCCTGCCCTGCAGCAGGAGCCAGCAGGACCAAACTTCTGCCTCCTGCCCCTGCAGGAGACAGCGGAGGGTGGGGGCCATGGTAAATCCCATACAGGCAGGGCAGGCAGCATCGTGCCATTAGAAATCGGCTTGCGTGCCGTCTTTGGCACACATGCCACAGGTTGCCAACCCCTGATTTAATCCATCAATTAAAATAAAGCAGGAAATGTTTTAACATTCTAATACAAAACCAGTCCATTACTCAACTGCCATCACACCATGAGATGCAAAATAAAGAATGAAGACAGGCCTGTTTCTAAGGACTTCTGTGTGGAATGGTACAACAGGCTCCCTTCTCCAGCCTTTTGACTACCGCCAACAGGCCAGATGCTTTTGAATTTCTAAACACCAGTATTTTATTTATTGGATCTCCTCTCCCAGATCACCAGTACAGCCTTGTACAGCAAGATTTTTTCTTCCTTTTAGCAGATTCTTATTATAGTTCACTAGCTTTGCAACAATCTGAACAAATTTATTTTATCATTTTTGTTTCACCTCTTTGAACAGAACTTTACAACCACGGTGCTCGCTCTCATCAGCGCCCATACTGCTGCTTTTGTGAGTACTTCATGAATTATCTTCTGTTCCCTCTCTCACTTTGGAATGGGCAAAGTTCAGATAACTTTTCATGATTTAAGTGCCTGATAAAACGCCTCTAAACAACTCATAACCAACTTTCCTTTCAAAATCATGTTTCCAAAGCAATAATTCCAACAAGTAAAAATAATCTCCTTTGATCCATTCTGAAGCTATAAATCCTGAACATGTAAACGGCTTCACTGCTCTGAGTGGCCTAGCTGGGTTACTTGTAGGAGCCATACTCACACACTAGCCCTAAAATCATCAACATACCTTAATCTGTTAAAATTACTGAAGTCATTAAGATCATTTAGGATCAATGACCACATATGTAATGAAGCTCATCATATCTTTAGTACTGAACAGGCTTTAAAAAATTCATTTTCCTGGAAGAATGAAGAGAAAATGTGTGTAATGAGGCTGACTTAACTGACAGAGTTTCAGAAATCAAAGCAAGTAAAAATTAATTAAAGGCCAGATGGTCTACTGGTTAGAGCTAAGATCCAGCAGGCTCCTGGGAACTCATCTGAGCACACAGTTCATTGCGTGTCCTTGAACCTCAGTCAACACAGCGGAACAACTGGGGAAGGGCATGGCAGCAAGACCCTCATTAAAAGGAAAAATGCTGCAGCTCATCTTTTCTGGGTACATTTATTTCATTCTCTCACTCCACTAAACACCCCCCTGTAGACAAAGAACACTTGCACCTGTTTATATACTGGACTTTTCATTTTATCAGTCCAATGAATGTCTCACATTGAAGCAGATTTACCAAGAGCATGTACCCCAAATGGGCACGACCAGCTTTCAGCTATCAAAGTGCTTGGATTTGATACACCTGTACATTTTGTAGACTATGAAACCGTGTCCTTGCTTCGTACTCTACAATAAAACAAGGGTTTGGCAGAGATTAAAGTCCTCCTGTGTTTAACTGCATCTAAAAGTAGCTAAAACAGAGAGAGCAAAACAGAGAACTGTTGCTCTCTTTTCAGGATGGCTGATTTAAGGGTTGGGGCAAAGAACTGGGCACTGTGTTGACAGTAGGTTTGTCCTTATGTAAATCTAGGAAGGAATACAAGTGAGAAAAGGGCAAAGACCTTCACCGTTCACCTGAGAGATGAGAATCACAGTACAACTACTTTGATTGCCATGGTAGGGGCTTATATGGAGCTGTTCACAGGCTCACTAATGATACCTTGTTGTTTCAGACTTGTACCATCTATCAACTCAGGGCTTTAAGATGATTAGATCTAGAAACTCTCATAATGAAGTTAATAGTCAGCTAACACACCTCTTCTTATCGTTATGTAATAGCAGGAGCTTCAGTTGTTCTCATTATTGCAAGCACATATCAGGTGTTCCTCTCCATAGGAACTGGGCATACTGTAAATTGTTAAAAATAAAAAAACAAACCAGGGACTAAATACGCACACCATGACCCCTTGCAGCTCAGTGACCTTCAAGGCTGAATGCTGGAGTTTTAGATTAAGCAGTTAGCAGAAAGCCTGGACAAAGAGATGTCAGACAATGCTTCCTGAACACATCTTAAATGTATTTCCGACAGAAGCAACTTCCAGAAACTAAGGCTTGCTACTGAGAACACACTGCTGTCTGTTCCTATCCACATTAGCAGGCAATGTTTTAACTTAAAAATGTAACTAGGTAAAATATTTCCATTAAAAAAATTAGTCATTTACTCTCCACTAAGTGGTTTAAGTATCATTAATCTGTTTTCCTTTACGTTGTCTGCGGTCACCCACATCAATAAACCAATTAGATATTATACATAGATTTCCAGTTGAAGCTATTAAAAAATGATAGTGAATATACTGGAGTGATGGGACACTTATTTCTAGCTCATAAATATGACATTACAAGATTAACAAGATTTGTATGTACATTCTGTAAATAATATTGTTAGTTTAATTAGGGCTTTACTTACATAGCCTCTTCCTGATAGCAAAAAGGGGCCACATTCTCAGCTGGTATAAGTCAGACTGTACTTCAGTGAAGCTATACTAATTACACCAGGTGTGGATCTGGCCAATTGTATTTTTTCTTTCATTTCCATTTATACTACCGTACATGTTAAGAAAACTACTCTGGTGTAACTCAAACTAAAGGACTGGGGGAAAAGGTAGTATATTTCATTAGTTCAAGAGCCTCTACTAAGGTCTTGTCTACATGGGGAAATTAGTGTGACATAAGCTAGCATGTGAATTTGAAGTGCCATAGCTATTCTGCACTAACCCCCTGCATGGACGCTTTTGTTTTGCACTGACTTTGATTAATCCACTTTAAAGCGTGACTTTGATTAATTAACTTTAAAGTGGTCTAACATGAGAGAATCTGTAGGGGTACTACAAGATTGGATAATTATTTAAGAGTAACTACAGGATTGTGCTTAATATATAGCATAAACTATTAACAAAACCTTTTGCAATTTTTGTTATTTCAGCAATTTACATCTTTGAAGGCTGAAGCCTACGTTCACTTTTATGCTTAAAATTTCTTGCTTCTTAACTACATATGCTTTTAGTTTTGCCTGAGGCTAATGCTAAGACGGTATATTTTCCCTTTCCCTTTGCAAATAGAAAGAGTAGTTACCTATAGCTCATTGTCCAAGAGCCAGATGTTACCTTTGATTCTCACTCAGAACTCCCAGTAAGCTGGGCACAAAGATCAAAGATATTCTGTGCCCCAAAAAGAGAAACATGAACAGGATTTAATATCTTTAATATCTATTTGCCTGCTCAGCAAAAAAACCACCATAAAACCAGCAATAAACAGCAAAGCAAACACAACCACATTTTCAATACCTTATTTTTTCTATATGCTGTTATTATTGGCTAAGGTAAGCTTGAATTGTGCTTGAATTTTCCCAGGAGATTTAATGTTTAAGGCAGTTACAAAAACAGGGCTTCTTAAAATAGATTTTTTTAAAAAATACTGTAAACTGCATGTAAAAATTAAGCCCATCAGAACTAGAGATAGAACCATCAAAATAAGAGGTGAGTCTTGACTATCAAGGTGTTTACAGAACTTTCCTTTGAGATGCCAATTCAACCACAGAATGAGAAGGAAACGAAAAAGAATAATCTGAGTTCAACCACAAGTAATTCACAGAACTATACTTTATACAGTTTATTTCACTAGAGACTGAAATTTTATACATAGTATAAAGGGGTATCCTGATATCACACGTATACTTACTTTACTGTACTGTTTATGAACCAATTTTTTTTTTTACATAATACAGTATTAAGTACCCTATTCATTAAAACAGTATTCAGAAATCTTTTTAAAAAACTACATAAATGGATGTTTATCATATGCACAGTGCAAGAATGTTTTTATAACATTTTAATCACACAATGTGAATCTAAAATACAACACTGTGATTTAAAACTAATTTAAAATTATGATGACCCATGTTGTATTAGTGAGACTTGATTGATCCCTGCATGAATCACAAAGAATGAAATTCGAGATAAACAGCAGCAGCTTATAATTATGATTTCAACAGAAACCTTCTGTAACAACCTGAATTTTACAATGTATTTACCCACCTTCTGGTTTTGCCAATGGTCTAAGGCAGGGGTGGGCAAACTACGGCCCGCAGGTCACTTGTGCCTGCAAGCTGTTTTTATCCGGCCCGTGAGCTCCTGCTGGGAGAGCAGGACCAGTGGTCCAGCTCTCCTCAGTGGAGGGTTCTGAGAGCGCCTTGGAGAGTGGGCCGGCTGCTGGCTGGGCGCACCGCCCACACAGCGTGGCTGGTGCGCCGCCAGAGACAGTGGTCCGTGGCCGGGCTGGCGCGCCGTGGGAGTCAGTGGCACCGCGGCCAGCCAGGCGCGCCGTGGGGGACAGCGGCTCCGTGGCCCACTGGGCGCGCCGCCTAGAGAGTGGGACTGGCCTGTGGGTGGCCAGGCGCACCGCCCCAGACAGCAAGTCCACGGCTGGCCGGGCATGCCACCTGGAGCCTGGGACAGGTGGCCCGCGGCTGGCCGGGTGTTCCGCCCTGAGAATGGGGCTGGCGCACCACCGGGAGCCTGGGAATAGCTGGCCTGCAGCTGGCTGGGCAAGCCACCCAGACAGCAGGGCTAGCGCACTGCCCAGAGCCCGGGATAGCTTGCCCGCCGATGGCCGGGCACCTTGAGCCTGGGAGAGCAGGACTGGTGATCCGCCCAGAGCCTGGGAGAGTGGACCCGCGGCTGGCTGGGCACTCTGCCCCGGAGCTGGCCAGTGGCTGGCCAGGTGCTCCGCCTGGAGCCCAGGAAAGCGTCTGGCCAGCCGCTCTGCCTGGAGCCCAGAAGAAGCATGGCTGACACTCAGCGCAGGAGAGCGGGCCTGGCGGATGACCCACCTACCCTCCAGCTCTGGGGATCAGGACTGTTCTTTTGCTGGTCTTCACCCTGCTATTTAGTGACAGGCAGTCATTTTTAGCACCATCTTCAGGGAAGATTCTGCAGGCAAAACTCCACATTCTTAAGGTATGACCTCACCACCCCTTCAACAGAGTTTATTTGAATATCTCTGAATTGTTAATTTCATGAGTGTTCATGGCCCACCACGAGGCAGTCGGGATGTGGGAAGTGGGAGGGGCCATGCAGTGGGAGGGGCTAGGAAAGGGGCGGCCCTCCATACAGTTTCGCAATGTCGATGTGGCCGTCTGGCCAAAAAGTTGCCCAGTCCTGGTCTAAGGAAACAGAGAAATGGGATGTATTTCATTTTGGAATTCTCTGATCGTTAACACAGTTCAAACTGTATTATTAAGGTGAAGGGAATCTGTTCTAGATTTTGAGGGCCTTTAAGGGTGGTCAGAAGTGTAAAGACAGGGAGAATACTTAGTGCTTTGGTAGGGAACAGAGGATTCTCCCCTTTTGCAAATTTTAAAAAAACCCAACCTACTACATATCAGGTGGTAAAGTTTAAACAAAATGACGGTGGCTAGAAAACGTAAACAAATCAGAGAGTGATTCTTCATTTTCCCTTTTTGCAAAGTGGGGCTGTGGATGAATATCAGCTAATAAGAAACAGAAGCCTTCCTTGGAAGAATGACGTCACCATCACACAGAATGTATGCTGTCCTTGTCAATAGTCAAACACTAATGTGTTTTTCCCCTCTCCCCAAAGTTCATGAATGTTTCAAGTTCAATAAATAGTAGAAAAATAATCCTTTACTTAAAAATTTTGAGATGCATTGTCCCAGGTCCCACACAGCAATTGTAAGAGCAATGTACTTTCTAAAAAACAAATGGAAACCTCAAAAAAACCATTTCTGTATCCAGCACCATTTTTGTCTCTGGCTGCACAGATTTATACTCTTCCAGTTAATGAAAGTAAAATATCTTCTTTAGCTCTCCCTTCTCTTGGCTCAGCTTAACAGGGTTCCTAAAGCTTCAGTTACTGTATAAACTTTTATCCCTGTGTTTGAAGGTCTAACAGGCTTCCCGCTGCATTTTATTAAAATGTTATGGCAGGTCCATTCATCACGCTCAACTTCCCTCCATTCCAGAGCCAACATTACATTGTGTAAATGTAAAGCTTGTGTGCCTGTAACAGTTTCTTTAGGAAGGTAATTAAACCACTCCTGGTAAGAGCACAACCGCAAAGCTCCCCATTGCTGTATGGATCGTTGCTAACAAACTGCACTCCTTTTGTCTTCTTTTCCCAAAGAATAAAGTGTATTAGCATTCGGCATCCACAGTGTGCACTGTGACTGCTGCCTGTAAGTGATGGCTGTGATGAAGAGTTGGATGGTGCAACCTGTAGTGGTGAAACTTATGACTCAAGAGTGCAGCTGTTTGAGGTGGGGTATCCAGATCTAAATCTTCCTCGTGGTTTCCAACATCAACACCAGCTGATAGTGGATCATTATTGCATGGAGGATTTTCACTGTCTTCCTGAGGACTCATAGTGCTGTAGCCTAGAACACAAAACAACACCAGTAACAACAGATGATCTAGGGCAAAAGGCCCAACATTTCAAGGTGCTGAAGGACCCCAAACCCATTGAGATCAATGGAGGGACTCAATAATCTACAGACTAGGGTCCAAACAAACAGTTTTAAAATAAACATACACAGTAGACAATCTTGTACAGTTTTACAATAGTTCCTTCCTGCCTCTTCTCCCCTGCTTTTAAATAGCCTCTTGGCAGCTTCACTTTGAAATATCTGGTTCCCTACCAAACAAACAAACCTACCTACTGGCATTTATTTAAAAATACAGAATAAAGGAGTAGCATGGTTTTGGAGGCAAAAGCCTTAAACATTATTTGGACTTTGCAAATAAATAAAGAACAAAAACAAGGTCAAATTCTGAGCTACACTCTTTAAATTGTACATTATTCCCATTCCTAATAAACTAAAACTTCCTTAGAAAAACCATCAACTATTCTAACTATAAAAAGAACGAGGAGTACTTGTGGCACCTTCTTAGAGCTAACACATTTATTTGGGCATAAGTTTTCATGGGCTAGAATCCACTTCATCAGATGCATATAGTGGAAAATACAGTAGGAAGATATATGCAGAGAACATGAAAAGATGGGGGTTGCAACACCAACTCTAAGAGAGTAAACAATTAAGGTGAGCTACTATCAGCAGGGGAAAAAACTTTTGTAGTGATAATCAGGATGACTCGTTTCAAACAGTTGACAAGAAGGTGGGAATAACAGTAAGGGAACACTTAGCATAGGGAAATAGTTTTCAATTTGTGTAATGACCCAGCCACTCCCAGTCTTTATTCAAGCCTAATTTAATGGTATCTAGTTTGCAAATTAATTCCAGTTCTGCAGTTTCTCGTTGGAGTCTGTTTTTGAAGGTTTTTTTAGTTGAAGAATTGTTACATCCAAGGCTGTTATTGACTGTCCAGGGAGACTGAAGTGCTTTCCTACTGATTTTGGAATGTTATAATTCTTGATATCTGATTTGTGTCCGTTTATTTGTTTGTGTAGAGACTGTCCTGTTTGTACTTTTAGGATTTTTTAAAATGATATATATATATATATATTTAAAGTGAAAAAGATCCTTGCGGATGAAAGTGTTCTGTTTTCAAAGTTCTGGGATTTTTGTAAAAAATATTACAGAACTTTCCTTAAAGTTTCAGAAGTGACAGAACATTAATATTCTGCCAAATCTACTGCCAGCATCCATCAGTACCTACCTACGAGCTGCTCTGCTCAGACTTGTGACAGCCAAACCAATCTGCTTGTAGACAGCTGAGCGGAAATGTTTTGTAACTCTGTGTGTGTGTGTGTGTGTGTGTGTGTGTGTGTGTGTGTAAATAAATAAATAAATAAAAATCACACACACACATATATATACGTATACACACAGACACAGACACAGACACACACACCCCATGTTGAAGAGTTAAATCTAGTGAATCTATACGAAAATACTTAAAATGGATTAATCAAGCCAAATCCTGTGGACCCTTTTCTGGCTAAAATCTCATGAAATTAAATGCCTACAGCAGGGGGACACAGGGAAATACTCTACTACTAGCTGCCTGAAATCTTGCCTGATCTCAGACAAG
The DNA here is from genome assembly GCA_007922305.1 of Dermatemys mawii. NCBI lineage: Eukaryota > Metazoa > Chordata > Testudines > Dermatemydidae > Dermatemys > Dermatemys mawii. The sequence continues at coordinate 33,190,438 of ML677352.1, forward strand.
TGCCACAGCATATCTACAGCAAAACCCTTAAAGCAGTCTGGTATGCCTGTGTTCAAGGAACCGCATCCCTTGCAACTGATCAGACTGGATATCTTACAAGAATATTAATTTGGCCTACCAGAAAATGAAGATAATCAAAATATATCTTATATCACCTAACTCCTAAAAAGGCCTTCATATCATGCAGCTAGTTTGATCTAGAATACCAAAAGTGAATTTCAGTTTGGCCATGGCATTTCCTGAACTTTATTTATGTGCTGTAGCTATGAGAACAGTATTACAGCTCTGAAAACAAAACCCACAAAAAAATAGAAAATTTAGTTCTCCGCTAAATGATGACTTATGTTTTGTTACCTTTCAACTGTTTTAGGGTCTTGAGACTAATGTAAATCAGTTGCAAAACTGGTTACAGGACTGTTAAAATATATAGTTTCATGCTACTGATTTCACCATGCATTTGCTATGTGGTCTAGCAACCTTCGTCCAGCTGTTTTCTGGTCTTGCATTTATTCTACATAAAACATCTCTCTTATTTCTTTGAGAGAAAAGGTACTGAATTGTATACGAGGCACCTGAGATGACTCAAGTGTTAAACTTCAAATCCTTGACATATATTAAGATGTACAACTGTCTTTTCCACTGTGCTGCTGCTTCTTAGACACTGATAAAGCTTCACAAACACACTTAGTACTTTTTATCTTAATGGACTTTACAAATATTAAATAACTTAGACTCAGTACTCATGTGAGATAGACGAGCAACATTTTATAACCAAGGATAGTATGGCTTGGCCTACACCTAATAATTAGGTTGACCTAGCCATATGGCTCAGGGCTATGAAAACATTTGCACTCAGTGTGACTTAGTTGGGTCAATGTAAACTCCACTGTAAACCCAGTAAGATCGACAGAAGTATTATTCTGTTGACCTAGCTGCTGATCTTGGATAGATGGAACAACAACATTGGCGAAAAAACCTACATACATGTCTATGGCAGCATCAATGTTGCCACCGTTGAAACCCAGTCAACCTTTTCTTCCTTTTGGGGGTTCAGATCCACTGGAAGAACTTTCTCTCCTATACTGCTCTTACCCATTTCCCAAAAGACTGGCATGACCCTGGGGATAGCCACTGCCTCTGAGTCATTGGCATGGGACCTCCATGAGTACCCATCAATCCCTTCAACTGGCCACATTGAAGACCCTGGGACCAGTATCCTTCTCCCGAGCTCTCCAGGGAGCTGCTTCCTAATTCCCTTCCAGAACCATCAAACTTGCCTCCGGATCTGATGACAGAGGAGGAACACTGTCTGGTTCCAGTGGTTCCATTGGAACTGACTAGACTACCATCATCATCCCTAGAGAAAGCAGTGACTTTGATATCCCCTTCTCTCTTGGATGTCATCAAGCAATTCCAAGACCTGTTGCGCAGTCTCTGGGGAACTTCGGATCCCATTAGAGGAAATCCAAGACTCTCAACACAAGCCCTTGAACATCCTCCACACCACAAAACCCACAAGATTTGCCCTCCATATCAACAAGGAACTGGCTAGAATGATGTGCTCCTACCCTCAAGGGTGTGGTGAGACTCTATTGTGTACCAGCTAAAGGCTCAAATTCCTGCCCACCTCCCAATTCTCTGGTGGCTCAGACTGCTTCTTCCAAAAGATCCAAGCAGCAAAATCCTAGATCAATGCCAGTAGTTAAAAAGGAAAATGCTTAGACCCATAGGCACCAAATACTTGGGTGCTCTGGGGCTCAAGCACCCACCAGCCACACTGGTTCCAGTCCCCAGGACTTCGCCAATCAGCTGTTCAGCAGGTGGGAAAGGGGGGGGGACACCTCCCACCCCTGTCCTAAGTCCTCATGAGCAGAGCTGGTGGATGGAAAGTCCGATTTTTTTACATTGACTTAGAGGAAGACTTAGTCCCATGCTTATAGCAATACTTCCTAACATCCTGACTGGGCCCTGCCATGGGGTCGTGGTAATGGGTTCACTGGCACCAGAGTCAGACTTCGTAGCAGGAGGTGCACTCTTTACTGAATCAGATTGGTGAATGGGGAGGGTGGTTCCCGGCCTAGGTCCGATTGGGATATTTATGGAGATGAAGAACCTGCCCTTCTTGGGTATGGCTGGGGAAGGATTGACAGATACTGCACTGAGCTTCTCCCAGGCAGTAGAGGCAGCATTGATGGTCATCACTGACCGAGAAAGATGTTGCACAGGAGGTACAGCGTTGGAAGCCTAGAGCTTTGGGCATAGTGCGGTAACCAAATGGGTACAAAAGGCGGGGTACTCCATAATCTACTCTTAAATGACAAACTATTAAAAAACTGGAAAAACTACTAATTTTCAAATTATTTAAGAATTACTAGAACTATTTGCACCTATTGATTTAGAATGATGTCAGAGATGAGGACACAAAGTTCCGACCCAAACCATGCAATCGTGAGAAGGAATGGAAGAGATGGTTGCTCCGCCCTGCCCTATCCCACCTTAGTAGGAAGCACAAAGAGAGCCAGGGTGCATGGATGGACCAATACATACTGCTTTCAAAACTCTCCGACTCCATGCACATGGTGCATAAGCGTAACCCCACAGTGGGAAAACAGCAAGGACCATTACTTGAAGAAATAAAGTAATATGCATCTTTAAAGAGCTGGGCAGGAGGTTACCCCTGCTGGCGCCTCAGTGCTACACATTGTCAAGGCAGATAGTGAAGACTTCCTAGGAGTGTAAGATAGTAAACTCTAATACTACAAAATCAGATGTAGTAACACGAGTCTGATTTAAACACAGTAAAGATGACGTTCAGCTACGGACAACACCCAGGCAGACAGACTTGTCTACTCTTGACTTAAACTCATCTTCCTGATGGGTCAATAACTTGATACAGATCTAATTGCTCTAAAGACTTAAAAAGAGTTGGCCAACTGTTTTTCAGAGTGGAAAGAAATACGATGATAAAATGAAAACCCGCCAAAAGGGTGGACAATGGAAATGTCATCAGACATTAAATGACACTAGCACAAACCTCAATACTATAAATATAGGAAACGTTGGTCATCTTTTAAAAAAGTTGACTTGCACATAAAAAGTCTTCCCACTGCTGCACTATGTGCTGAATGCCCAGCAGAAAGGCTAAGGGAGTACTTGACCCATAGTCTAATCCAGACTTAGTTTAGCCTAGCTACAGAAGGCATACAGAAGATATTACTGGAGTGGAGAGGTAATTTTACAAAAAGCTGTGAAGGTCACCTTTAATAGAAGAGTGCCAGCTTCGCAGCAAAGGGCATGGAATTAGTCCTCTGATGTCATGAAGACAATCAATTTTACCTCTTTGAATAGTTTTTGAGATGCTGAATTAACAGTCAGGCCTGGCCATGGGGAAATGGTGTGGTAAACTGCGTCATTTTTCTGTGTTTGAATTCCAGTCAGACATCCAACAAAGCTAACACTACAGAAGAATAAGATGAAGAGGATGGGGCACTAAGCTAAAGAGCTCATGTTATACCACTGCTCTCACAAAAATAGCTTCGTTGCTGGGCAGTGTCATGCATTCAGAGGTGTCAAAACTGTTTAATGTTTTATGCAGCAAGGAGCAAAGATTTTTTTTGTCTGGCCTCATCTCCTATGCTGCCAAACACGTGAAACAAGCTGAGAACGCAGAGTCATTGGGGGTTTAAAGGCCTTACCGTGATCGCTCTCTGTTCCCGATCGTCCCCAGTACCGACGTCTACGTTCCGGACTGTGTGCATGCCGCTCAATTACAGCTGCTATAAACCGAGTGTTGCTGACTAGGAAAGAAAAGAGAGCAGGGTTTGTTTTAAACAGTGTGTTTTTATTAAGTTATATTAATGGAGCAATTCAATAACAAGGAATCAGACATGTTTTATAAACTACTTCTTTCAGATGCTGCTATGAAATTCTTATAGGGATTATGAGCTTCCATAGCACAGGAATGATGGGAAAAAGGTTTGCTGAGAAGCGCATGTCCTCGTCCAGTGCTGAGAGCAGGATGAACATAACTCTGACTTAGCCCGCTGTCTGCTTTGATTAATGAAAGTTACGAAGGTTCCCTATAGCAATGCCAGAACACAGAGACCTAGGAGGCATCTAAAGCCTGCTCAACCTTTAAACTGAAAAGCAAGACAGACTCACATGAGCTATATTAGTATCAATGAATACAAGCTGCAGAACTCTGATCCGGCTCTGGTTTTTGAACCTTTGATGTTTTTCAGATCTTGAATTTTGATTCAGTGCTTTTTAAAGACAGGGCCACATGGGAAATTCTGATCTCTCTCCAAATCCAGAGGTCTTAGGCCCATCACTATATAATGGAATTATTATACACAGTAGTACAGTCATAACTGAATGGCGAAGAACTAAGTGCCAACACGATTTATTGAACACTCTTGTTGAACTGAAGTGAGAAATTAAAAGGGCAGATTGTGCCTGCCTCTTCCAAGGCTGATTATGGGCAGGAGCTTAGATACCCCATGGAGTCATAACTGGAGTCCCTCCACTCTCTAAGAGCCATTCCCAGAGTTAGTTAGCCATGGCGGGAGGCCCCCACTACAGAAGGGATGTGGACAAATTGAAGAGAGTCTAGCGAAGGGCAACAAAAATGATCAAGGGGCTGGGGTACGTGACTTATGAGGAGAGGCTGAGGGAAGTGGGCTTATTTAGTCTGCAGAAGAGAAGAGTGAGAGGGGATTTGATAGCAGCCTTCAACTACCTGAAGTGTGTGTGTGTGGGGGGGGGTTCCAAAGAGGAAGATGCTCGGCCATTCTCAGTGGTGGCAGATGACAGAACAAGGAGTAATGGTCTCTAGTTGCAATGGGAGAGGTCTAGGTTGGATATTAGGAAACACTATTTCACTCGGAGGGTGGTGAAGCACTGGAATGGGTTACCTAGGGAGGTGGTAGAATCACCTTCCTTAGGGGTTTTCAAGGTCAGGCTTGACAAAGCCCTGGCTGGGATGATTTAGTTGGGGTTGGTCCTGCTTTGAGCAATCTTCCAACCCTAAACTTCTCTGATTCTATGAGAGCTTGCCACACTGTAATATGTGGTAAACCAGTTAAGCTCCTACTGCACATGAGTGGGCACTACATGGCCTAAAACTAAGGATATTTTTGGGGGGTGAGACTGAAGGACACAAAGGGTTACATACTAAGTCAGTTAATACTTTGGCCCTGTTACTTTTTAGAGCAAAGCTCACACTGTCATATCAAGGTGTTAAGAGACATGAAAAACCTTCCACACATTTTTAACACTATAGCAAGCCAAAGCAAGAAGCTCACCAACCCTTAGCCTAATACTGGCACATTTTACAATGACACAGCTCAGCACTTACTGATTCCTCTGTCTTCATGGCTGTCATCATCTCTCTCATCCCTATCATTCTCCAGGTTGGACATACGCACTGACATTTCTACACACCATTACAAACAGAAAAATGCAACTGTTAAGAGAAAAATTTTGGATCAACTTATTAACGACTGTCAGCCTGGTGGAGTGGTGGAAACACTGCATTGTCATGCTGGAGTACTATGCTTTGGGAATCCCTCTTTTGAGGCCGGCTGGGACTATTCGTACCTGGAAGGGGATATGCCAGGTATCCTTGAAAGGAACTGTATGTGTAAGACTTGAGTGATGCAAGAAGTTTAGTGAACAGGCTCACATGGAGTCAATGTGGTCCAGTGGATAAGGTACTGGACAGAGATCTGGGTTTTATTCTCATCTCTAAGACTTGCGCAAATCACTTCCCATCCTCCTGCCTCTATTTCCCCTACCACACTTTGTCTGCTTGACTACTTAAATTGCAAACCTAAATGCCCTGCCTCTCACTATTGGTACAGCGTCTAGTACAACAGAGCCCCCGTTTCAGTTGGAGCTTTCTTTAATATTAGTATATTACAAATAGATAATAATAATAATTTTGCTTTTCTTCCCTTCCTTTTGTAAGTAAAAGATGCCACAATGATGAATTTCTCTCAGCGTGCAAGTGAGGAGCCAGGGAGAAAAGATACAACCAAAAAGCAGCCCCGGAAGACGCATTCTGAATATTGTAATTCTAATAAATTGCTGGCAACAGCAACTATTACTTGCTAGAAAACAATCTACTATTCAGAAGTTACAGGACCGGTATTAAGCTGGGTTTATTGCTTTAGCTCTAGGATAGTCACATCCACAGCATCCTGAGACTTGCTTTAGCATTTCCTGTCCAGGTCTTCCAAGGAGACAGCAAATCTAGCTCTGTACCCAGCAGAGGGCAGTGGTACTCAAGTAGGCTGGACATTAAGTACATCAGAGGCTATCCCTCTGATACTAGACACCATGCAAGGCACTACATCAGTTATGTAAGGAGGGGAGTGGGAGATAAAATAGGGATTAGAAGAGAAGCAAGAATAAAGCATTCCCAAGGGATAAACCAAAAAATGATCTTTGAAACTAGGTAGAAGAATATTCGAAACAGCTGGATTTTTATCCTCACTGCTAATATCTCCCTCCCGAGTTATCAGCTCACCCTGTGCAGCAAGAGGTGACATGTGCTGGTGACTCCTCCGGTGGATCTGGTGACGATATGCATATACTGCCAGAACGAGCACCATGATGCATCCCATAATACCTCCAGCTACAGGACCAACGGGAGCACTTTTTATCATGTTCAATGTGACCACCTCATCTCCTTAAAAAAACCCCGAAAACCAGTAAAAAAACAGACCATAAATACCTTGCATAGAAATTGAAATCAGCATTTTTATAACATTAAAATAAACTCATGCTGAAGCACATGACTTTTGTGCACCTACACTGATGGTGTATGCAATAAAATACTGGCAGTTTAACAGTTACATATATATCTCCTCGTTAAAAAACTAGAATTACCTATCGCACCCATGTCATCTGCATAAGGGCTTTTAGCTCCCACAATGCCACCAAAACATTCCTTCTGAGACGCGCAGTAGGATTTATCCAGATGGGTCTTTCCATCGCTGTCCACCATACACCACTCACAGTCCAACACACCAAAACAATCCCTGGAAGTGAAGAAAAAGGACTGGCTTTACCTTAAAGAAAATCAGATGTGGTTGGGTGTATCCCAGTATATTCATAGTCACTAGACAACTTGGAACCAAACCTGTCCATAAAGCCTCACAGCTCTGATGCTTGGTTACAGAAGGGTTTAAGTTACACAAGGTAAATCATATGGGGAAAGAGACGCTTTGTCATAAAGGGTCAGATTCACTGGTCTGCTCTCCTCTTTCTGCACCAATTAGGCAATGCTAAGGGAGAGCAAACCGCCCGTAACTCCTTGGCTGGAGACTCTCTAAGCACGAAGGAATCCCCATTTGGGTCCTGCCTCTCTCTCTTCGAAAACCAGTGAAGGGGGTGTTTCGGCTTGGGAGGGGCACTGAGAAGGTGTGGTTGAAGCAGGATGCACTCTGGTTTTATCCAGCTGATGGACCATTTCTTGGAGACCTCTGCCAACTGGCACAAATTAGAGCAGTCTCCAGGCTGTTTTAAACAGTGTCGGGGCACAGAATCAGTGAGCTGTAACTGGCTCCCTGGAATGCCACCTGTTCTGCCACACACCACAAAACTGATGCCTCACAGAATTTGGCCCTGATCTTTGCTAGTCATGACCTGAGCCACAAAGCCTATTATACTCATATCATGGTTTAAGTGACTTACACTTTAATTTTTGCTGACAGAAATCCTTGGTTAAGCAGTGCCTAACTCCCAGTGTTTCTATGACCACTCTTCATTTAAGATCATCTGCTTTTTAAAAGGTGCAGGCAAATATTGTGGCACTTTCCTCTCTGGCTGAGCGGTGGAATTCATTGTCCTTTCTACAGCTCATTTCTCCCCTCACTTACAATGATGTATTCCATTGTCCTCAATGTAGTCAGGAAAGGGTCTCTCTGAGGGAAAAGAGGTCTCTTTTTGTCTGCTATTAACGGAATTAGGTGACTCGAACAGGAATACTGAGATCTCAAGTGGTATCCGAATCATGGCCATGGTATCAGGCTGAAATTTTATAGCACTTCATTTATTTAGCATCAAGGGAGGATTTGTCTGTATTAGAATACATAACAGCTCCTAATAATTTCAAGCCCTGCATGTACTTTCAGAGAGCGAAAACACTTCACTTTACCCACTCTCCAGCCTCTGATTACACCGCGTGTTTATACATTGCGGAAGAGCATCCTGTAGGCTAGGATCAATTGCTGTGAATGTCATCGGTTCCTGGTGGACTTCACAACTAGGATTCCTACATTGGGGAAAAGCATTGAAAACCAGTCTCAAAAAAGAATTGCAGTATAGCCACTCAAAAAAAATTAAACTTTGATGAGTATAATCCAACTGTTTAATCACTCTATTGTACCACTCTATTGTATTGCATATATGGTAGCATGAGAAAGTAGTCCACATTCAAGGGTTATAAACATTTAATACTCACAATAACAATGTTACTTGAGTTTTAGAGATACTTGTTCTCACCTGCTTTCTGCATTGGTAAGGTTGCCAGTACATTCATTGACCTCTAGAGGGCATTCACAAGGGCATTCACATTCATTTTGTTCCATTCTTTAGAAAAAAGAAAAAAATGGCCAGTTGCATCAATATAAACTGAAGCCCAAATCCTAATCCAGCATACAGCCAGTGTTTCACATACCAAAGACTGATGATGTGACAAGGCTTATATGACATAAAAATATTTAAACTACTGTGCACCATGCAAAAGAGCCTGATAAATCTGCAAACCCATATTAAAAAGCAACGTAACCCCACTGATTACAAATAAAGTACATTTGATTTATGCAGGTACAATATTTGTTTTGTTCTGACACAGGAGCTGCACCATACGTGTTAGCTTAGCCTACACAATCCATTTGTAAGACTAAACTGGCTCTTTATTAAAGTAACTATTTATTTACCAAGACATTGAAACTTCAGCTAATATACTGGCCTCATGCACAACAGGGCCTTCTCCACAATCTACACTCCAGCAAACTGGGCTCTTTCTTCCAAGTTCCATGTCGGTTGCTACAGCTCAGTCCTTAGGAATTCAGCTGGAAGAAGTGAACCTCCCACCCCCATGTGGAACAATTCCGCTGGCTCAGATTCTGAGTTGCAGTTGAGGAGAATATCCCCAATGGAGCTGTTGAGCTACTAGCCCTCTCAAGTCCCTGAATGCTAAGAAGCAGAGAAATCTCTTCTTCCTCCCCCACCCCATAGCTATTCAGGGCGATCCCACACAGAGCTCCTTCCTTCCTGTGCAGCTGTATCACATTGCTATTGTATTTGCAGGGACAGGGTGTGAAGGCAGTAAGCTCAGCACTTACGTGACAACCCATCATATTCCACACTCAAAGGCAAGTGTTAATTAGGTTGTAAAGAAGGTCCTGTTTTTGCAAACCCTCAGACCTGGGAATAACTTTGCCCCAGATGAGCACTCCCATTCAGTTGAACTATTTACAAGCAAAGTGATTCACATGCCTGAGCCTTAAACAAAGGGAGCACTGGCAAAAGCCAAGGAATGCAGGGGAAAATGGCTTAAACTCCCACAAGGCTTATATGACATAAAAAATATTTAAACTACTGTGCACCATGCAAGAGAGCCTGATAAATCTGCAAACCCATATTAAAAAGGAACGTAACCCTACTGATTACAAATAAAGCACATTTTATTTATGCAGATACAATATTTGTTTTGTTCTGACACAGGAGCTGCACCATACGTGTTAGCTTTAGCCTATACAATGCCCAGTGCTCTCGGTCTTCATTTGAAATAAAATAAAAACCAGTACTTGCACTTGACAATTCATTTCAAATCACTCTCTTACCTGTGACAGTTCAGACAGAGCCTGTCTACCATACTGCAGGCACAGAAAGCAAGAGAGTCACAAGTTTCATTGACTATTCCAACAAAGGCATTGGTTCCAGGTATTCTTGTCAGTCTGTATTTAGAACAGTGGCTGCCATGTACTAGGTTTGTCAGATCACCCTAGGGAAAAGCAAGGCATGTCAGAGATGGAGCAGAAAACATACTACCTAGTGAGCTGAAATCTTTCCCCCTCCCCAAGCACATTTATAGAACCATAAGCTGAAGCAAAAGCTATGAGGGAACACAAATGTAGCAGGCCTTTTCTGCAGATAACAGGCATACAAATTAACTCATCAGCCTGCTCGGGAGATGAGCAAAACTGAGCCAGGACTGGATGACAGAGCACTTTCCGAAAGGAGTTTACCTTATAACATGGTGATGTGCCATAATGGTCTTTAGTCTAGTATCTTGCCTTACAGCAGACAATACTGCATTCAAATACATCTCTCCTCCCTTACCTTCCCCATCATACCAATCAACGATGTACATGGGGGGCGGGGGGGCAAGAAGGGGCACGGCTCCACCTCCCCAATATTGGTGGGGGCGCAGAGTTCCTTTGGCCCCTGAGGCGGTGGTGGGAAGCGGCAGCTCCTCTGGCCCCTGGGGCCGCGACGGAGGCACAGAACATGCCCTCCACAAAAGCAGTGAAATTTAAATTCCTGCGCGTGCCCCTGATGCCAATTACCTGTTATCTTCACTCAGAGATTCAGTTCTGGCTGGCAGGCACCATCACAAGTTGCTGACAACTTGCTCGCACATGTACTATAAAAATATACTTCAGCTGTGAACTATCTGAAAAGTTGAAGCATTCCTGATTCTGACTCACACAATGCAATCTAAATTTGCTTTCTGTCCTCTGCATTTTCCTTGCAAAAAAACTCCTGCCCCTCCTCTGATCCCCAACCCACTTTGCATTTCAATTGTAGGGAAAATGTTAAAATCTATCCTGTTCTAACATAGATCCATTTAACTTGCCCGAGCTTTCAGAAGTTTTCTTGACACTTTTACTAATAAATTCTAGAAAAGTGTGTTTAAACAGCAGCTTTCTCTCACAGAGCCTTGAGTTTTTGACATTATTCCACAGTGATCTTTTAATGACGGATTTGTACCGTAGGAGTCAGTACACGTCGCACAACAACATATGGCTGTCATGAATGTTATACAGACAAGAGTGAGGTAATCTTTTATTGGACCAGCTTCTATGGGTGAAAGAGAAGTTGGTCCAATAAAAGAGATTATCTCACCCACCTTTTCTCTCCAATGTCCTGGAACCAACACTGCTACAACACTGCAAACAAGAATATTAGATTACAGTCTGTTTGCAAGATAAAGAACAGTGGGAAGCTCTATATGAAACAGCATCACCAGTCTTTCTTTACCTGAGATTTTAAAGAAGACTTTAATTTGACAAATTATACTAAGTGCATATTGATTTGTTTTCTATTTTGTTACCTAATAGCTTCTCTCTAGCTAATAGTGTAAAAGATTCCAAATGAGAAGACTAGGAGTAAAGAGGAAGACCCCATCTGTGAACACTAGGGTGTGACAACTGAGGGGGTTGGTGACTGGACATAAGAAGCTAGGATCCACCGCAGAAGAATCCAAACCAACATTTAAACAACCTTAATGAAAGATAGGGAAGATAACTTCTCAGCTCTCACTTCTGGGCTAGATTATGTAACCCTTGGTAACTACTCACATTCATAATCCCCGGCACCACTCACGTGAGCAAAGTTTGTACAATCTAGCCCACTGATTTTATGTTTCTACAGTGCCACCATGTGCTGCCCTTCACAAAGAGTTGGTTTGGGATCTCTGTTTGCTGTTCCTGGTGATTAACACTGATTGACTTTGCATCAGTCAAAGTAAATCCAATCCAACCAAAGTATATTCAAAAAGTAAAACAAGAAAATAACAACACTTACCACTAGGCTAGTGTTAAATTTATAAAACCTCTGAACTGTTCTGTCACTGAAACTGTTGCAGAGGTTTTTCTTCACGAAGTTTGGGTGGTTTAGAATGTCATTTGCTACCAAGGGTTCCTGAGAAAACAAGAAGAGAATTTTACTTTAAAAAAAAAAAAAAATGCAAGAAAGTAACTTCAGTACATTCCATAATCTTTCAGAAAAGGAAAAACACAAAAACAAGAACAGGATTTAGCCAAACCTTGTGGGTAATATGCTGCTGTTCTACTGGAGCATGACCTTTAGGATCGATGAGAGTTGGATGTGCCACAAGGTACCCTCTATCTTCCATAATAAAGCACCTGCCCAAGATAAACAAAATGTATTATTCATGAAGCTTCTTTATGTTTTAAAGAAATGGGTAGGTTAAATATGGCTCGTGACAAAGTTCCGAGTCTGTTTTTGTGGGTCCTCCGCTTCCTGGCAGATTTAAGGGTCTCAGAAACTCATCTAGGCCCCAGGGTGACCTCCCTTTCTCAGTAAATAATTAGGGGAGGCAGAAAGCGGGGAGCCCGGGCCCACCCTCTACTCCGGGCTCCAGCCCAGGGACCCTAATAGTATCAGCTAAGATGGCTGACCTTTTAGCCACAAAACACAATAAAATTCCCTGTGCTACTTCCCCACAGCAGTCCCCACTTCTTCAAACTCCACTTCACCTTTACCTGAGGGCCTCCTTCCTTGCGTATATGTCATGTCTACCACTCAGTCTCACCAACAGCACAACTTCTTCCCACAGCTCCTGACATCCAAATCCACCGGACTAACTGGGAGGGTTTATAAGTGGTATCAGCCAGCCCCTGATTGGCTTCAGGTGTCCCAATCAGACTAGCTATTTCTGCTGCTTTCTAGAAGCTTCTTAATTGGTCCCAGGTGTCTTGATTGGCCTGGAGTAGCCTTTGTTTGGCTATCCAGGGAACAGGGACCTGCACATCCTGAGGCTGATATACCTGCCTTCCAGCACTCTCTTATACCCTTCTGTACAGAGGTTGTAAAAAGAAGCTTTAACAAAAACCCTGGCCATTAAAAAAAAGTCAGTTAAAAATTTAATGGAAAGAGTTTTTAAAAGAACGTATCAATGTTTCCCTGAAGTTTACAATCAACCAGTACTGTAGCACTGTACTAATATTTGAGAATTTGGAGGTGGACTTGACTGGACTCATTAATAAGATCACTTGTTTTATTTCTATTGTCTAATTTGAGAGGAATGCACAAAGTAAACCAATAGCATAAATAGTGAAAAACAACAGATTTTAGAAGTTCTAACAGCGTAACCTGTAATGTTAACAATAACAAATGTAAGGACTCTCCTATAATTTTCCAGCAGACATTGTCCCTTTAAAGTACTGTCAAGCTTTTAATTTCATTTTAATGGGGGGAAGTCACCTCCATTTAATATTCTTATGCAAATGTGAATCTCCATTAAACTCCTAATTCACACACCACTTCCCTTCCTATTCCCAGCTCTTCCAAAGTGACTTTGGAGAAAACATGTAATCTATGCCTTTGCCCCTGCATCTGTAAAATGGGGTGTTAGGGAGCATCATTCCATACTGTTCATAAAGTGCTGTGAGATTCTCTTATAAAAGGGCTTACAGAAGGGCAAATATCTTAATTTCCTTCTCTCCCAGGTCCCTTTCCTGTCACCCTCTTTTCCCCAGCCACCATTGTCAACCCTTTCTTCTAGTTTCCTTCCCTCTCTGGCTCTGCAGATATTTAGGTCTGGGCTACACTGAGGACAGGGGTCGACCTAAGATACGCAACTTCAGCTACATGAATTGCATAGCTGAAGTCCCAGTATCTTCGGTTGACTTACCTGGCACCCTCACGGCGGCGAGTCGATGGCTGCCGTTCCCCCCATTGACTCCGCTTCCTCCTCTTGCTGAGATGGAGTTCTGGAGTCAATGGGGAGCACGTTCGGGGATCGATTTATCGCTTCTAGATGACGCGTAATAAATCAATCCCTGATATATCAAATGCTACCCGCCAATCCGGTGGCGCCGGGTAGCGATCGATTCCATCGGGTGTGTGTTGGGGCGGGGGGGGGCCCCCCCAGAGGGGATCGGACAACTTATCGCGTCTAGTTTAGATGTGATAAATTGTCCCATCAACCTCCAAGTGCTCTCCTGTCGACTCCTGCACTCCACTGCCATGAGAGGCGCAGGGGGAATCAACAGGGGAATGGCAGTCGACTCACCACAGTGAGTAATCAAAGTACGTCGACTTCAGCTACATTATTCATGTGTGTAGACCAAGGGTAAGCCTCCTTCTCCTTGTAAGGCCTTTCCCTCACTGGCAGTCTGTCCACACAGCATGCCTGTCTCCTTCCCTCCTTCTGTTACCATAGACACAGAAAGCAGTTCTACACGGGAAGGCAAAGGTGCAGGCATCCAGGGAGAGGGGTTAGTTTGTGCAAAGATCAAGAGAATGTGTGGCCACAGAAAGGAAACTAGAAGAAGTTAATGTTAGCCACTTAATGCTCCTGAAGAACTCAGCAGGAGTAGAGCTAAAGTTCCCCAGCTTTGGCTGGGTCCTGCAGCTGTGCACGCATCCTCTGCCTCTTGCCATGAGAAATGGCAGAAGCTGCTTTATAAGTGTACAATTCCCACAACTGTGTGTACAATGTAAAGTCCTGACTATCCCCTAAATGTAAAAAAACACATACATAATTTTAAAGGTAACCTGAAGGAAAACAACAGATGGGGTTGTGCCCTTTATAATATAAGGAGGCATGAAAAGTTAACAATGTTTTTCCTAACCGACTTCTGGTTTTACATTAGAAATTCAGGTCTTGTCTGATGTTTTTCCTGGAACATGCTATAGACAACTGGCGAACTAGTAGACTTATGATCCCAGATACCATGGGATGAATCCTGATTGCGTGGAGATGAGAAATTTTTATTCAAACTGTTCAGTCTGACTGTTTTGGGTTGGGTTGTTGTTTTTTATTTGTTTTGATCTGGCTTTGAGGACAGCAATTTAAAATAAAATGCCTGACAAACACTTGAAAGATATGCTCTGAAAAAAAACAAAAGAGATTCAACATTATAGCGCTTTCCAGGGCTGACAGCACCTAATTCTGTGTCCTGTGATGGAAAGTTACTGCAAAGTACTTAACTCAAGATTTGATATTCATGCTATTGTGAAGCTGAAAAAAAAGTGAAGCACCCATCCCTTTTATTACTATTTGTTTTTAACAAAAACAAAAGTGAAAAAAACTAAACCAAAACAAAACCCCCAAGCCAAAATCCCTGATAGGTCTTTTTTGTACACCACAAAAGCATAAAAAAGGTGCCTCAAACATTTTTAACTTAATTCACGGTCTCCTTTAAGCATTCCAAAAATACTTCATCAAGCTACTCTGTCCATAATAGAGAGGATTTTTGCAGCATGAGTCCTCAGTAGAAGGTCAAGAGGAAATTGAAACATTCAGACACGCATAGGTCACACCAAGTTAAAATTATGCTCCAAAAATGAGACCAGGCATTTTACACTATATCTGTAGTATTACTTATTTGATGTGATAACTTAAACAAAATAATGCTTAATATTTAAGCTTCAAATCAATTAAGAGGATTGTGTGATTTTCATATGTAAACAAACTTTGTTCTTTCACATTGTCAGGGTCACCAGTTAAATATCTCAAAATACTACAGGCTAAGAACAAGTAACGGAATGAATGGAAGATGTGTTCACCATATAATGAATTTATGGGTATTTGTATTAAGCCTGAATAATATAAGTAAGACTGAATTATTTCTCCTTTATATACTTTACTGTTTGTTCACATAAGTTCAATGTTGGATATCAAGAGTCTAGATTTTCCTGATGAGGGTAATGACTGCAGATTGCAGTACAGGAGGGTGAGCCAGAGCAAGGTACAGAATGTTTGGAGATATACCATATGAAAGGGAAGACTAAGGTTAACTCAGTAACCCAAAGGTGTACCTTATTTTGTTGCCTCCATCTTGGTTGCAAACTGGTAGCAAGTCCATTAGAACCTTATAGAAGTATCTTAGCGTAAAGTCAATGCCCATCACAGCCACAGAATGTCCTGAAGACATTTGTGCACTAAAAACAAAAAGAGAAGCAGCTTTTCAGGACTATATGAATAACCGAGCATTCAAAATACTTAAGATGGCTGAGTTCAATATGAAGTAAATACAGACAGGCGTTCAACCCCCCGAAACATGGAAATGACACTGCACTCAGTTAAGAAGAGTAGCTCACGCCCCATCAGGCTTATCTAACTTAGGATAAAAGGTATTTTAAAAACCACATTTGCTGAAATGTTTTAACTAACGTATTTTGAAACTCACTATGAACAGGACAGTTGTATTTTAACATGCGATTGCTGGTTGAGGTGAACAAAATGCCCCCACCTAGGTTTTACCTTTACCAGCTAACGTGTTAAACCTGGGGTATATCCCACAATGGAACAGGATCATGGCTGAGAGATGAAGAAACGAAAAATTCTCTCCCAGCATTTTAGCTCATTTATATTCAGCCCACCCAGTATTTGCTTAGTGATTCAGCTTGTATCCCTTGCATAGCAGAAAGCGCTGTAAGAACGTGAGTCCTTCTTTCAGATGTTTTGCTTGAGCACATCATGTGCATTCTCGCTATTGCAAGAGTCTGTAGAGAAGAAGAAAGCCTCAGATACCAGAAAGACTTATTTTCCACGGCATTCCCTTATGCCATGTGATCTGGTCTTCGTTATTCCAGTGATTCTTTGCTGGAAAGCGAGATGAAAGGCTCAAACATGGTAAAGTGATCTAAGCAGATAATTTAAGGGGCCAATAGATATTTACTTTCATTACGCATATAACAATACAAGTTAGGGTTAAAAATACCCTAAACAAAAGAGACCACCCCCCTCGGCATCACCACAGTTCACAGCCCCCTTATGCTCAATGTCAATTACAGAGCAATACCTGCTTCCTGGGGGAGGATGCTGCTTAGAGAATCTTTTCAGCTTATAGGGAACTGAGCGACCTGCAAACCTTCTGCTTATTACAATTTTTATGCCTTTTTACTCACCCTCCTACTGTGCCAAAGGGAACATGAAGCCACTCTTCAGATTATGTGAAACCTTCCCGGGAGAAGGGAGGAGATTTGTTTTCATTCTTAATCCAAAGCTTTGCCTTTATTACTTATAAAGTTTAAATTAAACTCTTTAAAGTATAATCTTCTCTAGCATAAAGAGTGGTTGCCCTCTTCTGGTCATAAGGTTTATTACTTCAAATAGATTGGAAGTTACAAAGCAGAGAGTAAAACACAAGATGACACCATCTTCCACGCTTTTATTTAAAAAACAAACATTTTCTGAATTTCTTCAAAGCCTCCTTTCTGCACAGGACAGTTCACACTTCTAGCTTTTGCACCACTGAGGTGTGTGACTGCAAACCGCAAAGTCAACTGGCAAAAAAATGGTTCGGACACAAGCACTTTAGGGGCTGAAAATATAGTTAATACTATACTAAACACTCCTTGCAGTCAAAGACCGTCATGTTTTACATCCCATCAAGCTCATCACGGTTAACCCTGGGGTGAGTCCTAGCTGACATGATGACAGACATATATTGAGGGGTAAACTGCATTTAAAATCAAGTTAGTTAAAGTGTTCTGCCAGAATGTAATTCTCCAGCACAGAGAAACCACACTCGGACATAGTCGTGAAAATTCACATTCAGGAATAAAGCAGAATCTTCAGTTTTTGTGGATGATTAAAAGCAGCAGCAGCTGCTATGAATTATAGTATCCTGTCCATATGTGGAGGTCTGCTGGTGTCTCCATTTTGCTCAGCAGCTCAAGAATACACAGTTACCTTAGCAACTGACACATTGAAGACCTAGAAAACACCACCTGAGAGCACATATGCCAAAGTATTTTTCACAACAATGATGGAAAGCTCTCCTGTTTCTCAATCATTTGCTTTTATTTTTCCACCCATGCCATTTTCTCCATTAACTGTGCAGTACTCCCAAGAGTGCTCATGGCCAGAGACTGGTGGCCGGTTAGAAAGTTCACAGCAAAACAATATGCTCTCTTAGGATTTTGATTTGTTTAGAGGGTTCTTGTTCCACTAAAAGAGCCCAAGCCAGCGAAGTCTCATGCGGCATTCGTTTAAAGCAGGTTAAGAGCTTGTGAACACCAAAACAAAACAGCAAACAGGACATCACTTGTGTTCCCAAAGCTCCCTGTGTTGGCATTTCCCTCTTCCTTTCTCAGGAGAGTAGCCTAGACACTCCCTGTAAACTTCCCTGAGCCCAGGTTCTTCTAGACAGGACAGCAGCAACTTCTTCTCACCTCTACCCTCTGCCAGGATTTAACCCCCAAATCCCCATGCGGCTGTCTGGCTTGACAGGGCCTCCTCCTAGGAGCACCAAAAGGGTGTGGCAGGAAGGAGGTACCCCCTTCTTTGGGATACTGTATACGAGAGGTTCTCAAACTGTGGGGCATGCCCCTCTATGGGGGGTGTGGAGGAATATTTGGGAGAGGGGGGCACAGCAGGGCCCTGGGCCAACACCCATGGGGGGCAGGAAGGGCACGCTACCCTGCCCTGTTCCGCTCTTAACTCTGCTCCAGTCTTGCCCACAGCCACGGTCCTGGCTCCTGGTCTCGCACCAGGACGTGGCGCCTCACCCAGCCCTGGCCCCAGATCCACCCTCAACCTCAGCTCCCTTATCCCATTTATATATTGATGAGAGAATGGACCTATTTAATGTAATACTATTTTGAAACTTTTAAAAATAATTTCATCTGTGAAGATACAATCAAAAATGACAATGCCTAGAAACAGCAGCCAGCGGAACCGGGCAGGTGACCTCATGATGCAGTGGGGGTTTCTTTGCCAATATTCCAGATGCTGACCATCTGATGATTTTTCACACAAATAAAAAGCAGATCAATTGGATTAAAGAAACCAGTTTGTGGATTAAAGAAACCAGTTTGTGCTATGACTCCACCCAGCTAAAAGAAAACTGGCCTGATGACGCGATCGTGCTCATGTTGTCCAACAATATATGCCCCAAGATCCATAATTTAGGTCAATCCTAAAACTGTTCCTTGCACAAAACTGAGCCCGCACAATAACTGTGCCTTTAATTTTGAGAGGGCAAAAATCCACAGAAACACGAGATCATATCTGTTTGCATGTGCAAGTCAGGTAGACATCACAGAACACAGTTAGTGTGTAAAGACAGGTTTGCATTCTCAAAAATGTTACTAGTGGCACTTTAGAGGATGGTCTTGCTAACTTAGCTCTTGAAGTTTAATCCTTTAAAGGTAAATAATGATGAAATATTTTCCCAGCTACAGCACTGATTAAGACTTTTTGTCCATAGCTATATTTTACCTAAAAATTCCTTTGGACATATCAAGCTACAGTCTTTTAATAGACACATTGAATTAAATTTGTTCTTATCTTAAAAAATTTCAGGGAGACAAGATTCCAGCGTAATACAATCATATTTGGTTCTATATAACAAGAAGGAAAACTATGATGTCCTCCCTCTCTCTCTGTAAAAGCCATACAAAAGGCTTCTAAAAGTATTATTTTAATTTCACTTTTGGGCACTTAAATCCCTTCCAATTATCTGATATATGCTGTATTAGAAAAAACATTATCTTGGGCATGGATTATCTTTTTCTTCAACATTTGGAAGCAAATACTATACTGTATATATTAGAGGAACAAGAAACAAACAGTCATTTCATTGATGTATTCTGATGACATCAAACATCAATAGAAGAAGTTCAAGTATTGTGCAACTGTTACGGGATGAACAAGATCATCACACTGATTCAGAGCATGGAAGAAGTTAAGAGGCATAATCAAATGAAAAATTACATTTGGAAGAGGAAATTAACTTGTTATTAATGACAATTTAAGATTATTACAATGAAAATATCTTCTCACTTCTGCTGCTTATTTTCTTGGGGTATTTCATTCAGCTTCATTCAATGAAAATTGACTGATCAGTTTCACTTCTGTTTATAGGTCTCTTTGCAATTTCACTTCCTGGTAACATAATGCTGTAGTATTTGGTCCCAAACACAGCAGGAATGGTTTTAATCTGAATAGCTGTTTCTAATGAAAACATTAGGCCTTTGAGATTTTTTTTAAACACAAACTTAATTTGGGGGCTTAACCCATGGGAAAATATCCTTTTGATCAAGCAATACTTGGAGCTTCAATGACAACTATATAAATCACCCTAAAATGATCTGAACTGTCTCTTATTAACCAAAACAAATACCAGTTTTTTATTTTTTAATACTACAAAGAGCCAGTACATTTCCATCCTCAGAGAAGAAGCTTTTATTCTCGTAAATGATTCCCTATGTGAAAAGCTCCACATAGTTACATAGCCCTGACTGATGCTCCTGCCAAGGAAGATGGACAGATGTTTTGCTGCAGGAAAGATCAAACAAAATCTACATATTTCTGTAGAAAAACTAAAAATAGCCCTCAATATTTTAGTGTTTAGAAACAGCAGTGCCATGAATGTCCCCAGCTCAGAACTGGCTGTATGAATTATTTAGCAGAGCAATGCTAGAAACCAATTTCTTCCTGGGATGTTAGTTGCAGTGTGCATAGCAGATGGCTCGCCAATGAAAATGCTGGAACAGGACTCCTCATACAAACCAAACTGAGTGGCTAATATTTATCTCTGAAATATTAGTGTCTCTAGTAGGAATATTAAGA
Source organism: Dermatemys mawii (assembly GCA_007922305.1). Taxonomy (NCBI): domain Eukaryota; kingdom Metazoa; phylum Chordata; order Testudines; family Dermatemydidae; genus Dermatemys; species Dermatemys mawii. Next base: position 33,211,004 of record ML677352.1, read on the forward strand.
AGTTGTGCAATATAAAGTGTGCTACAAAAGTGAAAACTGAACTATTTAAAGATTGTATACTTTAATCTGATGGAATCTCAGCATTTGGTTGGATGATTGGCCTAAAGACAAATTATTTTAAACCATCTGATCTCTGAAGCACAAAGGATCACTTCAATATTTGAATGGGTTTTATATATAAAAATCTGACCCCTCTCCTCAGAGTCACTTGATACTAATGATCGAAGACATGCAGCAATGAATGTCAACTCCAGAAACAAAATGAAACACACTAAACATTTTCTTAAAATGAGGTGGGGGAAGTTACATTCATTTTTTTTAAGTCGTAGAAGAGTCATGAATACACAAAATGTATCTTCCTACATAAGGCTGGTGTTTATAGCTATGGTGATGTATTGTTCCAGAAGTGGGGATGGCTCTTTTGTTTTGATTTGTTTCCTGTCTGTGCATGCAGAGGCTGGGATGTACAGTTTCTTCCCATATAAACAAGTACATTTTTGGACATTCTTGCACAAAATGGCTAAGCTCCAAGTTTTGAATGGCACAGGTCAGGGGCTCTCAAAATTTCATAAAGCTTAATTCAGGGTATGTCTACACTGCAACATAAGCCCAGATTTAGTAGAGCTTGAGTCAGCGGACCCTGCTTTTGTTAACCTAGGGCTTGAGTATCTACACTCATTTGAAACCCCAGATTAGGAATTGCTGAACCTTGGGACTCAACCTGGGGCTCCAGCATCCACACAGTGCACAATGTAGGCCGGCGTCCAGCTACTCATATCCCAGACCTCCTAGCACCCTCCCAAAATGTGGCCACTCTAGCCCTTTGCTTGTGGTGCAGTGTAGGAAAACTTGACCGTCTAGGACAAAAAGTCAGCCTGTGGGTACTTTTGGCAGACTCCCGGAGCATGAGTCCAGTGGGGATGAGTCTGTACTACAAAGCAACAGGGCTTGAATGCTGAGTCCCGACTTGACTCAGACCTTCCAACCCCATGGGTCAGAATAACTTGTGTGTAGATGGAAGGGGGATTAGGTGTTAGCCTGAGTTTGATATACCCTCAGAGTGTCTTATGACCCTACCTTCCCCATTTGCGATTGTGCAAATTACCTCCCCCACAATCAATGTCTAGATAATCATAATGATCCAGTCTGACCTTAAAGTCTATGAGTCACTACGGCAAATACAGCAATTATTTACGTGGAACAGTAATTTCAGGAAATGAAGGAAAAAGTTGATCAGTCTATTTGGCTATCTCGTCTTCCTCTCCAATCTGTTCTGTCCCCGCCTTCCCCTGGTTCCACTGCCTCCTGGTGCCCTTCTCTTCTCCCATTGCAGAGGCTTTCCTGCTCCTCCTCCAGACCCCCCTATAACTGCTTCACAGACCAAAGTTTGGGTACTGCTAACACAGACACAAAGCATCCAATTGACGTGCATAGCATTGCTCACATTGGTACCCATAAGACACACCCGAGTAAGCAACGGAGGAAAGAGGAGAATGTTCTCGTTTTAGAAAAACAAGTAGCCGTGTTAGATGAAAAGCAAATTAGGAGAGCGAGTGCTTCCAAAGAGACTGCACAAATTATGCTCTCAGATAGTGTATATGAAGAGGCCAAAAGCTGATAGTGCAAAATGCTAAAAAATTCAGGGGGACACAAACCTTTTTCATTAGACCGTCTTAAGAGAAGAATGCTGTCTCAAGGAAACTAAAAATTGTCTGATAGGACATACATGGCATATACCTTGTCATCCCGTGCAGAGGAGAAGATGGGAAAAGAAAAGGGCAATAAGGGAAGGTAATTAATATAGTGGGGGGGGGAGAGAGAGAGAGAGAGAGAGAGAGAGAGAGAGAGAGAGAGAGGGAGAGTGTGTGTGTGTAAATGACCAACTGAGAAAGTGTGCATTTCTTAAGACTACACTGGAAAAAAGAGATCTATCTAACAAGAGTACCACTTGGAGCAGGGGTCGGCAACCTTTGGCATGAGGCCCATTAGGTAACCCGCTGGCAGGCCACGAGACATTTTGTTTACGTTCACAAGCATGGCCCCCCCGCAGCTCCCAGTGGCTGTGGTTGTCCTTCCCAGCCAATGGGAGCTGCGGGAAGCGATCTGGGCCACAGGGACATGCTGGTCGCTGCTTCCCGCAGCTTCCACTGGCTGGGAATGGTGAACCGCGGCCACTGGGAGCTGCAGGGGAGTGGGTGTGTGTGTGGGCCTGCGGACAGTCAATGTAAACAAAATGTCTCGCGGCCTGCCAGCGCATTGCCCTGATGGGCCGTGTGCCAAAGGCTGCCGACCTGAGACTTGGAGAAAGAACACACATGAAACAAGATAAAGTTTCTCCTTCAAGTAGAGGGAGAAGGATGTAATCAAACATATACAGAAGAAGTTTAACTACAAGATGGGCTTATTTTCTAAAAATCCTCATCAAAAAGCTAGTGGCATACCACAAGGCTAACAACTGCAGGGGGAGGGGGTGCGGCATACACCAAAATTCTTGAATCAAGGGGCATTTTTTTCATGTCTACATTTTATGTAGATCAAATCTCTACTCCCATTCACCCATAATCACATTCAGGCACAACAAAACTTTTCGGAAATTGTTCTTATAATTCAAGTTTTGATAAACCTCCAAAGACCAATCTGTGCAACTCTCCCCCCAGAACAGACTTCCCAAAGGCAGAGCTTCAATTGGATATTTCCCTTGCATCCGTGTACGTTCTTCCCATTTTACTTAGGCTCTTTGGGACAGGCATTGTGCCTGCTTCCATTGGGAAGCACCTGGCCTACTGGGGCTTTAGCAAAAATAATTAATCACAGATAATGTCTTTACAAGTCAATTCACAGATTTTTGGACTGATCAATTATCCAAAATGAAATTTTACCTTGAAGAATGAACAGTATGGCTGATAGTAACAACATAGCCAGCTCCTCCAACATCTAAATAGGGACCAGTGAAAGTTATTAGGCCCGGATTAGCCACTGCATGCAAGTACCTAGTAAAAACAAAACACGCATTATTTATGAACAAAACCCAGTAAATTTAAATTTTAAACTTGTAAAAAACGAGGCTTACACAAATATTTAACTGAATGCCTTGTAAGCAGCACTACTGAAGTCAAAGAGACTGCTCACCGTGTTGGAAGTTAAGTAGGTGTTTTTATGTAAGAAGGGTCAGAGCCCAAAACAGACTAATTCAGTAGGATAATGTTACTCAACATTAAAAATCATATTACATTATTCTATACAAACACATTAAAGAAAAGTAAAATATATAGATTATTTAAATCAAATTTTATTCTGAATAATGTTTGATTTAAAAACCAACTGGGTCATACATCTGTGAACAAAGTGCGGTTAAATTTACTGGGTAGAAAATATCGGAGAAAAGGAGAAAACGTTCTTGTATACAAACAAAACTCACAGGTACAAACTTAAAAAGCTGTTAGACAATGAATATTACACATTATTGATATTAAGGGCTACTGCCACCTAAAACAACTCACACTTATATCAGAATTTTTTAATGTTATTGTGACAAGTAACAGCTCCAGATTCTCTAACAGTAAGAGGTGAAAGTAAAACTCTCTTTCTTTTTCCAATTTAGTTAGTTTGCACATTTGACATCACTTTGAGCAAGGACAATTTCACTGTTGTCTGTTTTATAGCCAGTTTCCCTTGTTATTTGTGTGGGTTTTTTACCCAGGAACCAGGAAAAGAAAAATGTGAATGTAAAAATCACAAAAGCTGGTAGACAGTGTCGGGGCAATACCTGAAATGACTCATTTTTTAAAGAATTTATTAGCTTTCAAGTTGATAGAGCCCCTTTACTTGGGGGTAGAAGGGGAGCACCGAGGGGGGAGAGGAGTCTATATACACACATACACACACAGAAACATTTATTTTCTAAATAAAAGAAAAAAGGTGTTTGTAAATACTGTATATCCATGGTGGGCAACCAGCAGGCCGCATGCGGACCATCAGGGTAACGTGATGGCAGACCGTGAGACATTTTGCTGACGTTGACCGTCCGCAGGCATGGCCCCCACACAGCTCCCAGTGGCTGCGGTTCGCCGTTCCCAGCCAATGGGAGCTGTGGGAAGTGACCTGGGCCACAGAAACGTGCTGGCTGCTACTTCCCACAGCTCCCATTGGCCGGGAAGGGTGAACCACAGTCACTGGGAGCTGTGTGGGGGACGTGCCTGCAGATGGTCAACGCCAGCAAAATGCCTCGTGGCCCGCCATCACATTACCCTGACGGGCCGCAGTTTGCCCACCACTGCTGTAAACAGTTCATCTATTGTGTGAGCTCCACAAAGCCATCTAATTGCCTGAAAAGAAAAATTACAGGAAAAATCTTAAATTTATGTTCAGTATTTTGACTACAAAAATGTAAATGATTGAACACCGGAAAGGAAAAAGACCCAAAAGAAAGGGGAATACTCCCAGTCCAGAACCATACTAATTATGTTTCAGGGGAGATGTGGGGGAGTGAAGCTGCGGAATAAGCAATGCCACCAGTGATTTAGAGCCGTGCTGGTAGAGCCACAGGGTAGGAATCCTAAGTTTACTTATTTACCCCAGTCTCTAACTTAATTGTTCAGAGCCATACTGCAGCATCAGCTGGCTGGCTTCTTTTAACAAAACATATGTTAAAATATACTCAAGAGTTATGCCATGTCAAATCTAATTTGTAAAATATATATATATATATTCCTAAATCATATAACTGCAGCTATTAATTATGGACTTAGCCAGAAAATTCCTATTTGGAAATACAGTAAAAAAAATCCATCGCAAACAAAAACTGCTGCATAAAGTGTCAATGACCAAAATTGCCAAGAGGAGCTGAAATTAATGCTGATAGATCCTAAAGGATGAATAAAGTAACAGCATGGACCTTAGTTTCATGTGTAAATATTTTTATTCTTATGCTGTACAAAAGGATAAGAAACAGAAACTATCACAACAGAGAGTATGATTTACAGCAAATAAAGATTCTAGTAAAATTACTATTAAACACACTATGTTTTACTGAGCATATACATTATTTAATTATAAATGTATTTAACGATCCTTTACAAACATGGCCTTTCTACTAATCCTACATGAAATATTTTCCCCAGTGCAATATTATCACCCTCTAAGATTTCTGAAACCTTTGATAATGGGACCCTAAAACTCACCACTGTCTCCTAGTGGGATCAAATGCTTTGTCCATGAGCGAACCAGGATAAATTCTGAGCACCCCATTGGGCGTTGCTATGTAACGGCGGACAATGTAACTGTTCAAGATACTCATTTCCATTTGTGTCATCCATTCATCTGTGACGTGACTGGTAGCCATTACTTCATTTCTGACAGAGAACTGCAAAACAAAGACAAACCTAGCAGGGTTCCTTTAAGACTTGCATGAAAAGATAATAAGCTGCTTGCAGGGTTTCCTAAAGACCTATCAGAGATAATCTAAACCCAATCACTTCTTTAAAATCTTCTCACACCAGATGGATCTAGCAAATTCCAAGTAAAGAAAAAAGCTTGTTATAATGAAATACTGTTATTATCCGCACAGCTTTTAACATTTGCTTTTTACTTAAGGGAAATATAAATATTCCCCCATTTGTACGTAAAACAAAGTTTTCTCATTTAAATGCATAAACACACAAAGGTATCCTCTGACCCAATGTTTATTACAGCACCGTTCTGCATATTGTTAATTCTAATTGCAGCTTTTAAACTTTCTTCCTGGGGAAAAGGGTCCTTCCTCCCACCCCTGTGGTCTCTGAGCCCCTTCTCCCCTCCCATTTCTTCACCACCCTTGAAACCCTCATGTCATAGCCCCCTTCCACCCAGCTGAGGAGTGGATAGGATTCCCTTTCAACCTTGTTCACACTGCTTCTCCAAGCTAGAGGGGTTACTGTTCTCCAACGAGGGTCACACTCATCCATCCAGAGGGCTGAGCACAATGTCTCTGCAGCAAGAGACGAAAATCCTAGAATCCTACATGCCCAACACTCCAATAGTCCAAGAGCCAACCCAAAGGACACATGTGAAATGGGGACTAGCATGGTGACCAATAAGGGCAAGACAGTGGAAGGGAGGGAGAAGAGGGATTTAAATAGCATACTTTAAGCCCAGGGTTAGCAATAAGACGAGTGTTGTCGCTGAGGTACGCCGTGTAGTGTTCCACCATCCGTTTGGTCTCAGGTTGGCTCAGATGTTCATACGGAGAAGAAAAGCTACCTGCAGACAGCATTACTGTGGGACTTTCTGAAATAAGGAAGTATTAGAGAATTAAAAACAAAGCACTATGTTCGGTATACAATCCAGGCCATCCCATCACAGAACACCATCTGATGTAGTATCCTGTCGGAGGCTATAGCCATACAATGACGGGACAGTACTATGGCACAGAGGGTAAGGAATCTCTTCCTGACACAAGCTGATCACCAGTTTTTGCCTGGAAGCATGAGGATTATCATCCCAAATAATAATAGTAAGACTTACAAGCCCAGATCACATCCTCTTTCGTTTTGAAATCTACTTTTCATTTCCAACTTTGGAATGTTACAATGCAAGATACATGGGTTACAATAAAATGTCTATTTCACAGTCATATGATCATGGCTTTGAACAGGCTGGTTATGTGCACCTTTTTGTAAGGCAGAGAGGGTTTGAGTGTCTTGCTGTAGGTGGTGGTGGTTTCAGTTTCTTAAGGGAAACAAGCAGATCAGTAACAGCAGCCTCACTTCATTGCCTGTCTAGCTATTATCACCTGACAGAATTCTGCAGGTATTGCAGAGGAAGCAAATCTTAAAGTAGGCTCTTGAGGAAGATAGGGTAGTGGCTTACTGGGGATTTTAGCCCGGGGACAAAAAGTGCAAAGGTCTGGCAAGAGAAGCTGACAAAGGTGTGATGAAGGCTGACATTGGTAGAGTGAAGGGATGGCTAAAATGACATGATAAAATATACAAATAAGTTGTGAAGGTAAGCACAATATATGGAGAATGAGGAAGCCAATGATGAGATTCAAAGAACTCTGTGGGAGAAAACTAGGTTTAGGTGGGACTATGCAGAGGCCACCTTGAAGAACAGCTGTGACTTTCAGGTCATTAACACAGGGAGAGACACAAAAACCACAAGTCTGACAAAAACTGACGGAGGAAATTTGTTAATATGAACTAGGGGACAAAAAGAGTGACTACAAGAGATGCTCAGAATAGTCTGGGTGTATGCTTTCATTGAGCAATAAATGTGATATTTAAAAGGCAAAGCCAAAACAGAACATAAACAAAAATCACACAGTGATAATGCAGGGGCTGGGATGCTGAGAAATTTTTTTTTTCCCTTGAATATTTGACAAAGGGGAACCACGTAATGGTCCTCGTATTGTTTTTCTCAGTGTGCAACTGTCTCCAGGGGAAGAAATTCCCAGCACCTTAGAAGAGAGACAATACTTACACAATGGAAAGGTTCTCCATTTTCCCACACCTCTCCCGAAACATGCCACTGCACATCTAGCAGCCTTATCTATTCCAGTCATCGTTTAATAAACCTCTATTGTATTTCCTCATCAGCTTTCCAGACTAAACTGTCTAAATCAATTATATTCTCTCATATTGTGTCTCTCAGCGCTACTGGCGTGCATTCCTGGACTTTTTCCATTAATGTTACATCTTTTCTAAGGTGGGACCATTATGTGGTTCCCTTTTATCAAAACTGGGCATTACACTCAAGACAAGAACGTAGTGTTTTATATAATGACACAATAGTTACCATATCATCATCTAGTTCCTCTGTAATACAGTCCAACATCTTATTAGCTGTTTTGAGCACCACCAATACAATGAGCAGATGTCATTGCTGAGCTGTCTAACAATGACGTCTACATCCTTTTTCATGAACAGTTACTCTGTTTAGAAGTAATTTAGTTTAAAATCCAGGGGAAAAAAATCAGAATTTTAATCTTCAAATGTGTAAGATTGCAAATCTTTCAAACTTGTATACAACTCTAGATTCATCTTTCTTAAAAGGATTATAAAATGTTCTCTCCTTTCTATATATTGAAACTTGTATTATCATATAATCCTGAGGCCTAATCCCTCTGTCCATGACATCAGTGCAAATACTGAAATGAATGGAGTGGATTACAAAGTTTGATATATAGAAAGACGTACTATTGAACTTGAAATTTTTATGTAGGTTTAAGAGGTCTGGAAAATCTCACATTAAAAGACTTCAGATAATATTAAAATGTTTGTTTTTCGCATGAGCGATATCTTCTGATTTCTTCACACAAACAGATGATATTAAATATTTATGTCTGTGAAAAATTTGCATAAATCCAAAAAGTCAACAGCCCCTATATACCCTATTTTCTAAGAATTAGACTGCGCAACTCTCATTAATTTTAGTAAGCACTTCCTCACATGAGCAGCCCATAAATTGGAGTAGAAATACTCAGGTGACTAAGTGCCACGATCTAAGGGCTGCACAGTTTAGCTATAATCAAAAAGAGTGAAGCAGGATAGAAAATTTCCCTTGAAAGTTTTTTTTTTTAAATAAGAAACAATTTCACAAGGATTGTAACTAAAGATGTTTTCTATTTGCCAACCAGCTCTACAAAAATGTGCATGAGATAGATGAGTTGGGGGATTCTTGTACCTAACGTCGCCAGCTGCTTGAAGTGCAGACAGGCATTGGGTTGGCCCAATAGATCCAGTCGATGATACAGTAGCTTGCTGCTAGGGACGGTGTTCAGATTCTTGAGCTGTTTAACAGGTATTTCTGGCTGTATTACCACAACACAAAGAATGAAGGATGTGTCTTGGGCCTGAAAAACAAAGACTAAAAATTAGACTGAAAAAAAGTTGGAGATTTTATGTAACTGATTTTCTATTGATCCCCCTCGCTCCCTCCTTTTTTAATTCCTCAGTTTCTTTTACACTGGAAGGTGGCATCACCTTTACTCATACTCCAAAGCAGCATATTCCCCACTCTCTCTGAAATTAGTCACCTCTAGAAATTGCTGAATTTCCGCATAAGCCAGGAGTAAGGCCCTGATCCTGCACAGATAACTTTGTGGGAAGGTGCTGCATGGGGGCATACCCAAACCATTCTAAATGCAGGATGGAGACCTTAGACTTTAGGGTTTCCAATGGCAGCAGTACAGTACACATCACTAAGGTATGTGCTTTGATCAGTTATTCCAAGTGTATTAAAGCCAGAGTTATACTTAAGAGACTTCTTCAAAGTTGATGCTTAGTGCACATGTTTTTGTTTTCATATTTTTAAAAAAATATTTAAATTATGATGCTTTTGTGTGGCTATTTCATGAAACTTCATTACGGGCAAGAGAACTGCAGTTCACAAATGAAAACAGTGTACCTCTTTGTAGCGAATTTCCCATTTTGAAAATTAACAATAATACAAGGACATCATCATTATTCCTCCAATCTTGTGTTGGATGGATTACTTGCTTTGCTGGTTTGAACACTTTCTAAGTGCATCAGGTTAGAAAAACTTGGCAGTAGTATTGGCAGACTGTAAGGCTGTATGATATTCAATACAACCTTTCAATAAGGCAACACTAGTTCCAGGAACACACCTACATGTACTTCTAGTACATGATGACAGATTTAATCTTTTAAAGCTGCGTAGCATAATCTCTTAGATTATATTTAAATTAATTTAGGGAAATGATCCACCAGTACCTGCTAGGTTTGTTGACACAAAGTAATTAGCCAATTATTCTTGGTATTAAGAAAATTTGCCTGGATCATATCTAGATCATATCTTATTCCCTTGGTCAAGATAAGTACCCAGATTTGTTCACAAAACAAACAGAAAAGTGAACGGGCTGCTAGAATTCTTTTCCCCCCTTGCAACTGGGTAAGATAAGAACAGCTCTTTTCTCTTCAAGGTAATGATACTGGCCTGCCAAATCCTCCCACTAAATATGATCTTTCTAATGATTACAGCAGAATTAAAAGCTTCCATTTAGCTTCCATTCCATTCTAATTGATTTTATTCTGTAAGAATCTAGCAATTATGAATTCATCTAGATTATGCATAGGAGTTTTACACTCCACTGAGTGTAGCATTTGGGGATATTTTGTTGTTTTAATTGGTGTTGAGAGATTTCTGCAAGGTATTGCATCTGACTTAAATGCAAAATATGTACTGGGGAAAACTAGAAACAGCATTGAAAATAAAATATCTATAAAATATGAGAGTACCTGACTCAGCCTTGAATATTACAGGGTAGACTCATGCCCTACACAGATATAAGGGTTTGCAGCATTGCATAACTACAACTAACGTTCAAAAGAAAATTTTAATGTCTTGATTGTGAACAATGCTGTTAAATTTTATTCATATTGGCTTTTCTCTCTAAACTGCATTGAGCAATATATACAGTAGTACGGGACAATTCAGTATTTAAAATGACACTCATTTACATCCACCCAAAAAAAATTCAGCCACTGATTACTTTAAAAATGTCCAATAAAATTTAAAGTTTTTTTTTGTTAGTATCAGCATTTTAACAATAACCACCTACATGCAAACACTATAGTGTAAGTCTGTACTTTTATCTTGAGTCTTTGTGAGAAATATGTTCAACTAGTTGAGCTTTGCTCTAAGACTTTATAGGGTGACATAGTTCAGCACAGACTTTCTTCCTCTGGGAAAATACGTACTATAATTGTGTGTGTACATATATATTCTATAGCATATAATGGATGCATACATTAATAGACAAACACTATACATGTGCCTGTATATATGCATCTCTGAGGATTAAATTATAATAAATTTAAAGCTACAATTTCAATGGAATGTGAGGTTATTTACCATAATAAGAGATGCATTCATACTGTTTCTGTATAATTAAAATTCAAAGTACTCAAGTTTCAATATATTAACATATATTAAAACTATATGCTACCATTCAAAAGTAAGATCTCTTACCATTTTCCAGGCATAGCTAACATTGTAGGCTTCTTTTCCAATTTCTCTCAGTTTATTTACATGCCAAGACAGTGAGGAGTTCACTGGGACTGTAATAACCTGACTGCCCAGGGGGAGGCTACAGTGACAACAAATAATATCCAACATTTTATTCATCACTGAAAAAGTTGTGAATCAAACAAAACCATCTATTGCATTTTTATACAAAAAGCATGATTAGTCATGAAATGGCTGGATAAAATCTGCTTTTAATTAAGAATGAACAGAATGCTTTGGTTTGCTGTTCATGCATTTATCTATTTTAATGCTAATTTACACTCTTATGTATAATGTAGTATGGTTTGAATAAGAATGGTTTTTTTCAGTACAAATGATGTAGAGGTAACTCGGCTCCTTAATTTCTACTCAATAATTCATATAGACAGTGTTTAATTCGAGTGGGGCTTGCCAGGGCTAAGCCCCGGCACCTCTAGGCTTGGCACTTCAAAGCCCTGGCACCTCTGGGCTTGCCGTGTCCATTATGAAAGTAAAAAAAACTGCTTGAGCCCCAGCACCTAATTGCTTGAGCTCCATCACCTCTTTCATTACAAATTAAGCACTGTACAGAGAGAACACAATTATAGTTTGTCCTGTCTTGAGATAATGTTGCTATTGGAATGGCACTAAATAGCTCTCCATTTCGAAGGAACAAAGGGTTGACAGACTTAAAATTAAATCTAAATTACAATTCGCAGAACTGTTCGTCCTGTATCATTGCCAATTTATTTTTTGTTAGCAGAACAGGATATTGTCAGTTACTCTTGAAGACCAAGAGTTTTCTATATTTTAATACCATGCTTGCCTTTAAGGATGAAGTAGGGCTGGAGTGCAGGGAATATAAATACAATATGCACAAGCACTTTTCTGAGACTGTTGTGGGAGCACTACCCAGATAATAAGCAGATTTTTGTTGTTCTTTTTCTTCATGATGTTATACTAGCTGGGGCTGGCAGCTCCAAACATTCCTGCTACGTGTGTCTTCCAAGCTGACACCAACCTTCTTTCATGTCCTCCTTCAGTGTCTTGAACCACCTTTTTCTGGGTCTTATAGTCTTTGTCCTGTAACTACTAGATTGTACGCTCTCTGACCAACATATTCTATGTCTCATCATCTTGTATGTCTCAGCCATCTCAATCGATGTGCCCTTAGCTTTTCCATAATGGCGGATTACCTGCATCTTGGCTCATACCATTTCACTGTGTAACCCAGGAGTGAGCAAACTACAGCCCGCGGGCCACATGTGACCTGCCGGCCATTTTCATCCAGCCCGCAAGCTCGGGCCGGGCTGGCGTGCCGTGGGTCCCTGCACTCTCGGGCTAGGCCTGCCCTGCGCTCCCTGGCCAGGAGCCATGTCGAGTGTGGGGAGCCACGGGTCCCTGCGCTCCTGGCCGGGCCCGCCCAGGTCGAGGAGCACCTGGCTGAGTAAGGTAAACAAGGGGAGGGTTAGGTGGTGGGGTCCCAGGGGGTGGTGTTGGTTAGGCTGGGGAGATCTCAGGAGGGGGCAGTCAGGGAACAAAGCAAAGGGGCTAAGATGAGGAGTGGGGTTCCAGGGGGTGGGGGGATCTCAGGAGGGAGCAGTCAGGGAACAAAGCAGGGGGCTTAGATGGGGGTTGGGTTCTGGAGCAGCAGTTAGAGTGGGGGGGGCCTCCGGAGGGGGCGATCGGGGACAAGGGTGGTGGGGTTGGATGGGTCAGGAGTTCGAGGGAGGCAGTCAGGGGGTGGGAAGTGGGTGAGAGTTGGATCAGGGGCAGGCTGTTTGGAGAGGCACAGCCTTCTCTACCCGGCCCTCCGCACACTTATGAACCTCAATGTGGCCCACAGGCCAAAAAGTTTGCCCACCCCTGGGGTTCTTGTCTTACCCAGTGTCCATGGGAGAACTCTCATTTCAGCAGCATGAAGTAGTTGTACTTCTCTGTTCCACACTGGCCAGCATTCCAACCCTAATCATGATCTTATTTCTCTCTTTAATTGAATTGACACATTCTTATCACACAGAATTGTCATCAATTCCCTCCACTTGCACCAAGTGCTTTTCATGCGACTGTTAGCATTCACATTCTTATTGTAACTCAATACTATTTTTATTGGTTTCTTGTTGTCCCTTTCAATGAAGCCTCACATGTATTCAGTCTTCCCTTGGCTGATTTATAAACCATTTTCTTCTAATGCAGCCCTCTGTCTTTCTAGATACCTTTCCAGTTCATGTTCATCTTCCCATCACAGAAATGTCATCTGTGAAAAGCATATTTCCGGGAGCTTCTCCCTTAATCTCCAGCATCAGGGTGTTCATCACAATCACATACAGGAACGGGCTTAAGTCTGCTCTTTGATGTAGACCTATTCTCATAGTGAATGGCTCTCTGCAGCTGCTGCTTCTTCTTGTACTGCCCTCGTACATGTCCATAATAGTCTGAACACGTGCCTTCGGAAGGCTGTGCGAGAACAGGCACCTCTGTATCCGTTCTCTAGGAATTCTGTTACAAGCCTTCTCTAAGTCCACAAACACTAAATGCAGTTTCTTGCATTTCTCCCTGTACTTCTGCAATATTCCCAAACCGAAATTGGTTGTTGCTTACTTGGTAAGCTAGCTTTCCATGGAGTCTTTTCTTGATAATTCTTTCCATCCATTTCATCATCTGACTCATTTTGATGGGTTTTTGTTATAAGTATTATATTAACTTCATTTAGATTTAAAATAAAAGAGTCACTTATCCAAGGCTCCAGGCACCCTAAGGCATCATTAATAATACAATAAATATAATAAAATACCAGCAACATTAATCATTTTACCAGAACTCAGCCAGCCAAGCACTTACATAAACTACTTTCCACGCCTTCATCACTCACACACACCCTCAGTCCTGTCCAACAACCGTATCAAGCTCACCTATGCCCTGTTTCCAAATGATTTATTTAAACAATAAAACAAATGATCACATCCCATGCATCATCAAGCAACCTCACCACCTTATCTTGTGTATTCCTCCTTCTGCAGCTAGCTCCTCTCCTCATAGACTTTCAGGTCAATAGGGCTCATCATGATAATCTAGTCAGACCTCCTTTACATTGCAGGCCCCAGAAGCTCAACCACCTACTCCTGTAACAGGCCAGTAACCACTGTCTGAGTTACTGAAGTCTCAAAAACTAACAGCCAAAATATATATTTTAAGTACCTCAGAAGCAGGAAGCCTTCCAAACTATAAGTGGGGCCACTGGATGATCAAGGTGCTATAGGAGCATTCAAGGAAGACAAGGCCATTGTGGAAAAGTTAAATGAATTCTCTGCATCAGTCTTCACTGCAGAGGATTTGAGGGAGATTCCCATACCTGAGATTCTTTTTAGGTGACAAATCTGAAGAAGTGCCCCAGATTTAAGCATCAATAGAGGATGTTTTGGAACAAACTGATCAATTAAACAGCAATAAGTCCCAAGGCCAGATGGTATTCATCCAAGAGTTCTGAAGGAACTCAAATGTGAAATTGCAAAACTACTAACTTTGGTATGTAACCTATCACTTAAATCAGCTTCTGAACCAGATGACTGGAGGATAGCTAATGTGATAGCAATGTTTTTAAAAGGCTCCAGAAGTGATCCTGGCAATTACTGGTAAGCCTCATTTCAGTACCAGGCAAATTGGTTGAAACTATATTTAAGAACAGAATTATCAGACACATATATGAACATGATTTATTGGGGAAGACTCAACACAGCTTTCATAAAGGGAAATCATGGCTCACCAATCTATTAGAATTCTTTGAGGAGGTCAACAAACACGTAGATAAGGGTGATCCAATGGATACAGTGTACTTGGACTTTCAGAAAGCCTTTGACAAGGTCCCTCACCAAAGGCTCTCAAGCAAACTAAGCTGTCATGGGATAAGAGGGAAGGTCCTTTCATGGATCAGTAGCTGGTTAAAAGAGAAGAAATAAAGGGTAGGAATAAATTATCACTTTTCAGAATGGAGAGAGGTAAATAGCAGTGTCTTCCAGAGATCTGGGCTGAGACTAGTGCTGTTCACCATATTCATACATAAGTTGGAAGAAGGAATAAACTGTACGCTGGCAAAGCTTTCAGATGATACAAATTACTCAGGATAGTTATGTCTAAAACAGACTGCAAAGAGATCTCACCAAACTGGGTGACTGGGCAACACAATGGCAGATGAAATTCAGTGTTGATAAATGCAAAGTAAGAAACATTGGAAAGCATAATCTCAACTATATAGACTAAACGAGGGAGTCTAAATGAGCTATTATCACTCAAGAAGGTATTGTGGCTAGGCCTCTGAAATCATCAGCTCAATGTGCAAAGGCAGTCAAAAAACCTAACAGAATATTGGGAACCAGTAGGAAATGGATAGATAATAAGACGGTAAATATTATAATGCCATTATATAAATCCACTGTATGCCCACACCTTGAGTACTGCTGCAGTTCTGATTGCCCCATCTCAAAAAAAAGATTGGAAATGGAAAAGGTACAGGGAAAGGCAACAAAAAAGATTAAGGATATCCAACAGCTTCTTTATAAGAAGAGATTTAAAAAATCTGAGTCTTTTCAGCTGGGAAGAGAGATGACTGAGGGGGAATATGATAGAGGTCCATCAAATCATGAAGAGTGTAGAGAAAGTGAGAATTAGATATATTCATGAAGGATAGATCCATCAATGGCTATTAGTCAAGATGGTCAGGGATGCAACCTCACCTTTTGGGCACCCCTAAGCCTCTGACTGCCAGATGCTGGGGCTCGATGACAGAGGATGGATCACTTGATGACTAGACTGTTCTGTTCATTCCCTTTGAAGAGTCTGGTATTGGCCACCATTGGAAGACAGGATACGGGAGTAGATGAACTATTAGTTTGACCAAGTATGGCTGTTTATGTTTTTAAGTCTTCAAATCTTGATTTAAATACTTAAAGAAACAGAGAATCTACCATTTATGCTAGTTCAAACCAGCAAGTGACCTAGGCCCCACATTGCAGAGGAAGGCTAAAAACCCCAGCGGTCTCATCCAATTTGACTTTGGGAAAATTCTTTCTTCACCCCAGATAGGGTGATCAGTTAGACCCTGAGCATATGGACACTTGGGAAAGGATTCTCTACAGTAACCTCAGAGCTCATGCAATCTAGTGTCCTATCTCTTCCATTGAAGATATTTGCTAATACCAGTCATGGCTGGCCATACATCATTGTAGGCAACCTCATCATACTATTCCCTTCATAAACTTATCAAATTCAGTCTTGAAACAAATTAGGTTTTTGGGCCACATTCCTTCTTTTGGAAGGCTGCTCCAGAACTTCACTCCTCTGATGGTTAGAAACCTTCATCTAATTTCAAACCTAAACTTATTGATGGCCAGTTCATATCTACTTGTTCTTGTCCCAACAATTGTCCTTTAGTTTAAATAACTCCTCTTCCTCTCTGATGTATTTACAAAGAACAATCCTTCCATAAATCTTCATAACAATGAATAGCAATAGGAGTGCAGCACTTTTGAAAATCTGTCCATTTATTTAGGTACTTGAGTATGGATTAGGACACTAACTTTAGGCATCTATTTCATTAAAATTGTGGCCCTCACATTTATATAGGAGTTTTCATTAATGAAAATAGTAGTAAACTTTTTGGCTGGAATTTTCAAAGAAGACTAAAGTATAATTTGCCCAAATCCCATTGAATTTAAGTGCTAACTCTCTTAGGCTCCTTTGTTAGCCTTGATCCTACCCTACAACACAGTAGCCACCCTACACACAGTCTGTAAAGTGTGTCACTTCTGGAAGACTAGCATCCCAGATAAGGTCTTCATTATTATACCCACTGGCCTTAAAATTACAGTGTTTGAAACTTTGCCACCCCAAGAGGCACTGACCAAGCTGGTGTAGTGTCAATTTCCCCATGTTATCATCACTGATCTCAAAGCTGACTTCACTCCAGACATTCAGTTTTAATACCACCTTATTCCTGAGCTTCTTGTAAGCAGAGAACGCCAATCCTGTCTAATTAAATTGTCTGGGTTTTTTGGAATCTACACTGCTATTCAATAAAGACACTAAAAACGTAGCCCACTGAGCGGATTTATATTCCAATAGCAAACCACATTAAAAAAACATAATTATAGAAAAAAATCAAACCATCTTCGATACAGAGAATTTTAACAGAGCACTCCTGACGCAGGGAAATATGGGGTCACATGGACCCGCCCTTATTGCCATACCTGGCTACATATATCACCAGTAGTGACATCAGGGACAGGGGGCAGCCTCTATGGAGTGGCTACTACCCCCTCCAACCCAGGTGAGTGGGCACAAGCAGAGTCTTTGCTCCATGGCTCCCAATGTGCTGGCCGCACAGCAGAGCTAGCATGCCAGTGCAAGTAATCCGGAACAGATTTTGGGCTGGCACAGATTACTTTTCCCCTGGAGCAAGGCAGGAATAAGGCAACAAATTGTGACTCTCCAAGTCACAGTCTAGACTCTAGACCACAGTCTGCTCCTGGGACCGGAAAACTATGTGCTGTCATTTACTCAGAGCTGGTGACAACCCCACAAACTAGCCTTAAATTGGGGGAAGAACGTATTGTATTATTCTTGATGTTCTACACTTAGTGCACATTTACAGTTCAACTACCTTTTCTAGAAAGTCATGGCTATTACACAAAACTCTTACTTAGTCCTTCATACACACTTTTTCTCCAAGACAAAGCAAGTATTTGTAATATTTAAAACGATGTATTTTATAAAGAGAGCTCAACAAGTTGTACATGCAGAGAATTGCAAGTCAGGAGCTCCCATGTTCCAAGCCTGCTTTGGACATAGATTTCCTCTGTGGCTTTGGGCAAATCATTTAACACCTCTTCTTCACTTGCAGATGGGGAAATGAAAGAATCAGGAGACTTAGAGATTTTAGCGAAGAGTTGTGAAGGTTGAGGTTTATAAAGTTCTTTGAAGATGAAAGGCTCTACTTAAGTGCTAAGTAGAGGTTCAAAGTACTACCATTATTTTTAATGGGGGCATTTTTGGATTGTAAATTTAGAAATAAAGATAGAAAAATTGAGATTCAACCAGAAAAAATAACTCAAAATGCAAGTATTCAGTGGGAGACAGAACACTGAGAAGTAGAAACAGTGAAGGGGCCCAAATGGACATCAAATCACACATGGTTCAGCTATGTGGCAACATCCAGCAAAATAGGCTAATGCCAGATTCTCTCTCTCTCTAAATCACGTACTGTCACATCAACCCCTGCTTGGAAATAGAGGGTGTGTATCAGTTCTCTCAGGAGTTGCACACAGAGGCATCACATCACAGAGCAGGGAAGAGTTTCTCCCCATCTAACACCAGGTATATGCTAACGAGTTAGGTCAACCCAGCTACTTCACTCAGGGGTGTAAAAGATCCCCATGCTTGAGCAGCACAGTTAAGCAGACTTAACCCCTGGCATAGACAGTACTAGGTTGATGGAAGAACCACTCCTGTGGCTGTAGCGAGTGTCTACACTGAAGTCCTACAGTGGTGTAGCTGAGCCGCGTTAGCAGTTTAAGTATAAACCTAGCTTCACTCAAAAGCCCTTTGAAGTCAACAGAAAGACTCTCAGGGACTTCAGTGGGTTAGGATCAGGGCCTTTCTGGATATGGTGCAAGCATTCCGAGGGTGCCATTGCCGCATTCCCAGAATACCAGACATTCCAGCACTTCCAGTAATGGTATGGGCCCACGCCTGTCGGTGTGGGTCCATGTCTGTCAGTGTAACCCCATCCCTGCCAGTGTGACCTTGCATGCATTGTGTGTGTGTGAAGTCATGCTGCACGGAGGACATCGTTTTGAAGAATGCACCTCCATGCCCCCACTGGTGTGACTGCATGGATGCCATTTTGAAGAGCGCACTGCTCTGAGCCCCACCAGTGTGATGTCATGTGCACAGTGCATATGATGTCAAGCTGGTGGGGGCGGAGTAGAGAACAATTCAAAATAACGTCTCTCATCCATGAAAAAAGACAAAATTGTGTCTGATTTTGTCTCAATACTAGACAGGAAACCATAGAAAAAGAGGACTGTCCAGCTTAAAACTGGACAAATGGGCTGCCTAACCACACTTGAGACAGTGAAAAAGATCTAAGCGCTGGAGAATGTTCAGAAAAGAACTGCACAAATTACTAACAGGATGATAGGAATCTGGAAGAACTGAGGGAAAATTTCAAGAAGCAGATATGCATACAGTAGATTGATTACTTATCTGAATCCCCTGGAGAGAGATTAGTTATTTAGGCTGCTAACTAGGAATTACTGTCTGAAATATAGGAAGGAAAAATCCAGACTGAATATCAAGGAAAACTTCCCGACAATCAGCTCTACCATTAGATTAGAAGAGTCTCTCAAAGGAAGCTGTGGAAACCATTGCTTGGCACATTTAAGGATAGAATGGACAATGTGGTAGAAAAAACAGTCTTGCATTGGCAAGAGAATAAGACCTTGATCCCAGCAGCGATCTCTGGATACTATTGCAATAGAAATATTAAACACAGTAAAAATAATTCTACAAAGTAGCTCTTATTAAAACGGTTTTGTACAAACACTTCTGAGTCCCGTGAAGCATTGATCTTAGCAAGCTATGACTTGAGTCTCAGTTCTTCCTTACCTAAGGATGTTCTGCCGAACCAATTCAAATTTTGGAATGTTCTCGTAATGTATGATGTCAGTGTGAAGTGGTGGTTCAGACAGCAAATAAGGCCTTGTAAGAGATGGATGCATAAGAGTATACCCTAAAAAGAACAAAAAATGTGTTTAGTACCAATGTTGGTTCAGTATGTAACAAGCAGAGAGAAAACAACAAACCAAGTATACTGACTACACGTATGAAAGTCCTCCAATTTACTTAAATTACCCAAACAGTAACCCTACCATCACATCATAAAGCAGCTTAATGCCAACAGAATTTTAAGAACTTGGTAAATTAACAAACAAAAAATGGCTAAAATGACCATGCCATAAAAAGTGAAAAAGCTTATATTATAAACAAATTTACTTGCAAAAGCTATAGTTTTGGCTTTATGGCCTACAAATGTGAAAACAACTGACTTCATACCAACATTTTTATATTAAGACCCCCTATAATAAATGCAAACCATAAATCTGCTTATATACCCTATCTGTCCAACAATTACTGTCAGACAAAATTACTCAAACAATTGACACACAATCTGTTGAGAAACAGCACTGTTCACTTTATCATTCTACTTACAAACAAGGAGAAGAATAAGGAGTTGGTTTTCTACAGTCTAATTTCACCAAACAGAAAGATGGTGTATTTACGTATCTGAACCACAAAATCACCTTTATTGTCTATGAGAAATGTGTAGGAAGCCAAAGAATCTTGATAATAGGTGACATCCTCCAAGATATATGCCAGGTTAACATCCACTCCCACAATCCCAAGCAGCATGTTTCCAAAGTAACAAGGTTTACTTACAGTCATTATCAGACCTTGAGATAAAAGGAAGAGCACAGAAAGCATTAGCAATAATGAATTTGCCAGTCAATTATTATAAAGTGTGTTCTTCACCAGTTCTGTGCTAAATAGAAAAGAGGGGACATTAACTTGTGCAACCAAGTGACAAAAAATCCTCCTGTCCAGCAAGTTCAATTTTCAAAAAGTTGCTACCGTACTTTTCAAAAGTTAAAATTAAAGACTTAGCAAGTAGGCCCCGATTAAACTCCCAATGAAGCTAAAAGACTCCCACAGGTTTCAACAGGTGTTGGAGCAGATCCATATGTAGGGTTCCCTTCGTAAGTCACAGTTTTGAGGATTTCATTGAATATGCATAATTCAACCCTCTGTACAAGTTAAAAGCAGTTCTAACTCATTTGTTGCAATTGTTTCCCTGGGACAATGAGACATGGTGACCCAGTGAAGCACCAACAGTAATACTATGATCATCTGATTCAAGAAATGTTTTCAGTGACAGACGTCAAACAATGGTAATGCTTGAAGCCCATGATTAAACAACAGCATTAAAGATAATGGAAGCTGGACCAGCTTTGACATCTCTTACTGACAGCATTCCTGGGGTCAGAATTTAGAACTGCAGCTAGCATTTAACAATAGAAATATGGGAGTCAGGGCTTGGTGACAGGATGGAAGGCTGAGAAGGCAAGGTTTAGAAAGTATGTGAATTATGCTATAACAGTTGTATTCCCCTTCCCCCATCCACATATTAGCCACTTTTTACCTATCTGGTGGTGAGTGAAGAAGGTACACTGAATATACCATAAGTTATTAAAACCACACAGTGCATTTTACATTTTTTTCTTCATTGGCACACAGTTAGATTCCTTAGGAACAAGAATGTGAATTAATATAAAAAGGACCTAGATTCTCTCTCTCTCTCTCTTTTTTTTTTGGTATTTTCCTTAAGGTCTGCATTTTTACTTTTTCCTCCTATACCACTATAAAAATGTTAACAAGAATAAAAAAATCTTATTTGTAATATATTAATTGGGATGAATTTTGCTCATCTGATTATATATGCAGTACGTTAGCCTCTTCTTCTTAACTAAATCCCAACACAGCCATTGTACTGGGTGTTATACCCAAAAGCATTACAATTATTTTTAGAATCCTCTCAATGCCTGAGGTAAAAATGTAGCAGTTCATTTCTGTCTTCCTTTCTGTGTCATGGCCACATGGAAACTCACTCAGCCTTCTATTATAAAACAGATTTATCAAATTCATCTCCATAAATGAGGTTCTTTTAAAAAAAACTTAAAAAAAATCTATGCACACTCCTAAATTATGTAAGCCAAATCTATTCATTTGTACCATTTATAATCCTCCTGTTGTACAGCTTCTCCACTATGCTTGGATGTGGATGAGTGGCAATGCATCATGCAGAGTGATGAAAAATGGGGAAACTAGACTATCATTCTGCGTGAGAGAAACATGTCCAGGAGCAATCTCTGAACACACAGAGGACTTCAGACTCTCCAAAGTCACTCTGATCAGGTGGTAAATAAGGACAATCTGCCTTAGAGGTCTGGAAACCCTCAACCCCTCCCCCATAACACCACACACAAGAAAATGTAAAGCAATGCCCGGAGAAATGCAGGAGCTGTTAAGCTTATTAACTCTAATAGTTAGTAATTACATAGCATCTTAAATCTTCAAAGCACTGGGAAAACACTGATGCCATTCCCAACTCCCCTATAAAGTAGGGTTTTTTTTCTCCTCACTTTACAGAAGCATGAGCAGAGGCAGAGAAGTATTGCTTTATAGACTATACTGTACGCTGCCTCACAATGACATTCATGCCTGTGCAAGAGCCTAGATTAAAGGTCCTCCAAGTCCCAGCTCCTTCCATAAGCATGTGGAACACTGTAGCCTTTGCATCCCTCTGCGCTTTTTATGAGGGCTCTGTGCAGGACTGGCTGCATGTATTTTGTGGTCCTAAGTGAATGTCTACACATGCCCTGATCCCCTCTTCTTCTGCATTATTCCATCTGATCTCACTGTTGCATCCAAGTAAAATAAAACAACTGAACATTGGGGTTTATACAGGGTTTAAGTAACAGGTCATATTCATGTCCACAACTGTGATATGTCAGCATAAAGTGGTCAGTAACTGGTGGATCTGGGCAACGTATTGGGGGAATTACTTCAATGACGTAGAGCAGGGATGGGCAAACTACAGCCCGCAGGCCACATCCGGCCGCGGGACCATGCTGGCTGGCCCCATATCTCCCGGCTAGGGAGGCTACCTCATGCCCCTCCCTTGCTGCCCCCCCCCTCCCCGTCTCAGCACACCGGCCCGCTGCTTCTGGGCAGCGCTGCAGTGGCGTGGCTGGCTCTGGTGGGGCTGCAAGCTCCTGCCACTCTGAATGGCATGGCAAGGGGACGGGACCGTGAGCTCCTGCGGGGTAGCATATCTAGCTCCAGCAGGCTGTGCGGCTGCCAGACACGCTGCTCTGAGCAGCATGGTAAGAAGGCCAGGGGGGTTGTATAAGGGGCAGGGAGTCCGGGGGGGGGCAGTCAGGGGACAGGGAGCGATTGGATGGGGCTGAGGTTCTGGGGGGGCAGTCAGGGACAGGGAAGAGTTGGGTAGGGGGTGGGGTCCTGGGGGTGAGTTAGGGTGGGGGGGAATCAGGGGACAAGGAACAGGGGGGCTTACATGGGGAGACTGGGGGCAGTGGGTCTCTGGAAGGGGCAGTCAGAGGACAAGGAGTGTGGGGGGGGTTGGATGGGTTGAGAGTTCTGAGGGGGGCAGTCAGGGGGTGGGAAATGGGTGGGGGTCAGATAGAGGGTGGGGCCAGGCTTGGTTTGGGGAGGCACAGCCTTCCCTACCCGGCCCTCCATACAATTTTGCAACCCGTGGGCAAAAAAGTTTGCCCATGCCTGACAGAGCCATCATAGAGACTTGATTCCATCCCACTGCTGGCCCCCCCTCAAACAGAGTGTAGTAACCAGGATGCTGCTGCTGATCCCTGGCATCCAGAAGGCCCATTCATGCCAGGCTTCAGGCTGCTTTGTCTTGTGCTGAGGACAATCACATTCCTACATCTTTTTTGAGCACAGCTTAATCAGAACAGAAAATTTGGTCAAATATTTAGCAGTTCCACCTGACAGCTGGATCCTTCCCAAACCCTGTATGACTTCTAGAATCTCCTAGAGTCCTGCTCTTCCAAACCCCGTAAGGTGTGGGACAGAGACTCCAGCGCAGCTGCTAAGCTGTTTGGTAAGACGCCGCTCCGTACCCTCAGCCACTATGGGGAAGGAAGGAAAAGGAGGAGGAGGAGGAGGAGGAAAGGGCCAGTAGGAACAACCCCTCATGAAGTTGTGTGCATGGCTCCAGTATCTGAGGAAGGAGGTTTCCGGCATCTGACAGAAATGCTACTTACTCCATTATGCTGCCCTATGCACCCTGTGGTCTCCTTAGAGGACAACACAAGCTCTGAATGGGCCTTCTGGAGTGCTGGGGGGCTGTGGCTGCCATTACAGCCTGGAACTGTGCTCCCACAAACCCAGAGGAGTTTCCTACACAAATCTAAATTACTGAGGCAGTATCAGTATGCCCACGGGACACAATTTCACCCCTCAACCTAAATCCATTAGATGTTACATTTCCCACACTTTCCATAAAAAGGCCCCTATAGGTATAAAACTTTACATGTAATCCCGCATGAAGGACTTAATTTTACACATCCTTTAGGGACAGACCTAAAAGAACCACCTTATCTGTTGGCTAGAACTCTGTGGGTGGGCAGGCAGACGGAAGCCTAACCTCTGTTTTTTTACCAGCTCATTTCAGATTTTCTAAGCACTTACCGTCTCCCATTTCATCTGAGAAAGGCAGACTGAAGACCGCCTCATCAATCATTCTGTTGGGGAGGTTTGTATAAAATCGACCCACTGTGGTTTCCAAGTTACTGAGCTGATTCAAGACCATCATACTCCCCTTGATCACAGGTAAGGCAGTTCGATCAGGCACTCCATACTTCACTGAGTTCTGTTCTGCCAGATCTCGGAGAAATGCCAGTTCTTTTAAGCCTGTCACTCCCTCTGAAAAAAGAGATGTTGCCAGGATAAGGGAGGAGAAAGTAGGAAACGTATTTTCAGTTGAGTCTCCTACATCTTAATCCAAATTAAAACTACAGTACAGTATGTACATTGTGTTCCCAACTCATGCAGTTAGTCTGAATATGATGAATGCTTATTTAAGTGGAAGTGTGGAGTATTGTTTAGTGACTAATACTGGTTGGGTTAATTATAATTTAGGTATAATCAGTCACTAAAGGATTTAAAGGTGTCCACTCAGATAACTGTTCCACTGCAACGAAACTCAAGATGGTTGCTCCAGTCACTATTTTTTTTAAAAATGGTAAAAATATCTAAACAGAGAGCTTTGTGTAACCCACTGTCTCTCACCAGTGGCTAGTCCACATAGAGGTTTCTGAATCTTTTATGCAGCCTTGGAGTTAATAGACCTTGTCCTTTAGCTCAGGCAACAGAGTCTCATGCTTTTAGATACAGATGTGCCAGGATTCAGTCCTTGCAGGTGACCTAACAATGGGAATTCTTGAAAGTGGGGACCCAAATGGGGATTTGAACTGCTATACAATCACTCAGTGTCTTAGTGTGGGTTGCATGCACATTCTCCATGGCCAGGTATAAGCTTCCCTGAATGGGGTGTGTGTGCAACCAATGCTAATAAGACAGTCTACTGCTTTCTGTGCTACAGATAGCTTTGAAAAAAGGACTATGATTCCACTGTGTCAGAGTGCATACATTTATTGGAAACTTTGCTTTTGGCTTAAGCCCAGTTCAGCAAAGCGCTTAAGCACATGCTTGACTTCAAGCTCAGACTTAAATCCCACTGACATCAATAGGAGCTAAACACATGCTTACATGTTTGCTGAACTGGGGCTTTAACAGGAAAACTTTTCCAAATTCACTCTTGGTGTCAGAGGGTGAGGTGCCACCAAAGTCTACAGTTACACCATGTCTTGAATTTGAATGTTGGGTGCTTGGTATTCAACATTTCAGGTAACATATTTATATCAGCTCATTTGAATTTTAGTTTGCAAACATATGACTAAGTAGTTCTATGTCCCAAATAGGAAACGGTTATAATTTGGGGAATGGCCTCTGGATTCTAAGGGCCAAAACTCACTTTTGACCCTTTCAAACAGACACACAATAACAGTTCATTGAGTTACTAGAGAATTTTAATCTATCAGAAATTTGGTGCACATTTCTTACCGTTCATGAGTGCATAAGTGAGAATCATTACTGAGTTATTGAGGAAACTATTTTCTTCATTGATGACACGGAGAGTAGCCTTTTTATCATCATCTGAAGCGTCTTTTGATGTAATCCCAGCTGACAGGTAAATTATGACCATATCTGTATCTAAGCAGAAATATATATAGCAGACAGTATATTAGCTTCCAATTTACTCGAGACATTCAGCAATGCACTAAAAATCCTTATGACAGTAAAAGAAGATAAATGTGAAGTTATCAACAACCTTACTTTTAAGAGTTTCCGGTACCTGCAATGGATGAAAACATTCACTGTGTGGTTGTAAAGGCCTTTATAATTCCCAATGCACTTTCAGTTCCCACAGTTTCAGCTAACAAAGATTCACGAGTTTCAGTTCACACATTCTAACACACTGTGTAGTTTTCTAGTCCCAAGCTGTGACCTCCCCAGATTTCTTGAGCTAGACAAGTTCTGTCCTCACCAGAACAAGGAAGGAAAATATTCAAGGAACACAGAGTCCTGCAGGAAGTTCTTTTGGTGATTCAATATGGTGACACTCTTCCCTTGAGAGGGATAACTTCATCCCACAGGGATGACCCTGGGCCTTCTCTTACTGAGTCCTAAGGTGCATGTAGTTACTCAAGGTCCTGTCACAGGAGTTGGGATTTTAGTCCCCAATAATAAAATTTCCCTATGGATAATTACTTTTTGCCTACCTTAGCTCTCCATGTCATTTTGGCTGGTTGGAGTATTCTTCACTTTTTGTCCTACACTGCTGAACAGTGAAATGTCTGCTATGTCCCACCCCAGAAATTGATGCACTTGAGTGATTCCTATATTTTAAGAGCTCTTGGTGGCTTTCCAGCTAACGCGGAAGTTGTGTGGAGGGTTACTACACCATTGGCAGTTGTCAGCAGCTGCTTGTAAAAGTAACTCTTACACCTCTGTCTGCACTTTGGTCAACTCTGTCTGTGATCACCCACCATGTCTCTCACCTATTTCCAACATGGCCCCATTTTGGGGTGGAACGTCTCTGGTCACACTAACTTGAGATGACTTCTATGTCGGCATTCTGGCTGCGTAAGTGAATGGGTTTGCAATGGTAATGTGGGGGAAAGAGAATCTTATACCCTCACCCCCTTTCCTTTACTGGGGCAGTCAGAATTTAATCCATGGCTTATGTGTTTGTACAGCGCAATGGGGTCCATGACTAGGGCTCCTATGTAGTTTGGTATAACAAACAAACAATAATAAACACCGCCATCCCACTTGATTTTTGGGATCCTAAAGGCTGAAAGACACTATGGAAATGCAACTTTGTATATCAGAGATAGTATAATGTTTGAAGAATAAGACATGACACATACTTACCATTCATCACTAAGTCATTTTGCTCTACTTACAACTGAACACATATCAACATATTTTTCAAGCTGTAAAGAATGTCTTATCTTAACGGCCTATTTCAAGGGAAATTCAAATCAGTGCTTACACTCCAGCTGGCCCTTATAAGCAAGTTGTGGCCAGGCACTAGAAGCAGTCTCTCTCCAGGCTGGGAGGGAGCAGGGCCTGGATGCCTGAGGAACAGAGTACCTGAGATGGAACACTGCTGGCGGAATAGGAAAGGGAGCTGGGGAGCTCCAGGCTAGCAACTCCCTAGGCTGCAGACTTAATAGGAAGGCCTGAAAAGGTACTGCAGGGAAAGGCAGCAGGTCCAGACCCACCTTGCCTATGATGTCTGGCTTTTACACTGCAGTCTGCCCCAAGGTATGGGGGCTTGATGATGACGGGGAGTAGCCCAGACTGAGGCAAGGTGGGGATTAGAGGGTTGGGGATTCCCCAGGGTGAGGAGACCCAGAGGCAAAAGCAGAGGCACCAGGGTCTGGGAGGGACATGGGGCCAGTGGACAGCAAGACACTAGCCTGCAGAGGGTGCTCTGGAACTGGAGAGCTACTTCCCTGAATAACCAGCAGGAGGCGCTGCCACAGGGGTGAGTCATCACGCTGCTACAATTATGCATTGGTCCTACAGTACCAACGCATGCTGGAGTTTACCCAGACTACCTCTGAATTTCCTTGCTTTGGTGGAAATGTCAGGTCTTGCCTGACTGATTTAAAAAAAAATATATTTTTGAACATCAGTTCACTGTTTTGTGTGTTCTGAACTAATGGCCTGAAAATGATTCAAATCAAAAGTATTTTTTGATGCAAAGAAGCACCTGAAACTTCTAATTTCCTTTCCCTTTTTATTTATTTCCCCTGTCCCCTCACCCCTACTCTTTAACTAGAGACAGCTTTTATATCTAATCTGGTTAAAAAATCACTCTTCCAGGAGTATCCTCTTACTGCTGGGACAGGTTTTATGACGATTATTAACCTTTATTTTCAATCTAGACTACAGGAGCTGTGTACCGCTGTTAGGGGCACTGAGATACAACTTTGCTCTTTTTATTGCTAGCAAGGATGATAAAATATAGTTTTCTGTGCTAGGAACCCATTCTATAGCCTAAGCTCCAGCCAGTTCTCCTATACAGTTAATGAACATCGTTTTCCTTCCTACAATAGCATTGGGGGAAAAAAAACAAACAAATAAAAATCTTACAATACAAAGCCCTTAACTCTCCCAAGAGCTTGGTCTTCAAATTTTCTTCACTCGTGTTGCAGGCTGTGCATTACTTGTCCACCTGGAATGTCTTGTAAATCCAGAAGCTACAGGAGTTCTGTGGCTGTGGTGTATATATACTGTTTGCAAAGGACTTTACAATACTTCAGGATTAAAGGCACCCATGAATGTAAAATAATTACTGGGCTGCTGGTGACACCAATATAACAGATACTGACAGCAGGTTGGGGAACTCAAATGTCCATCTTTTTAGTATAATTTTATCTTACACACCAGGAATGCCTCAGCTTTTTCCATTATTAATTTACTTTTCTGCCTGTGAATGGTTTCTCTGACATGCCTGCAGATCCTTTTAGGGAACAGGATGTTAAAAATTCACAGTAAAAAAGAATAATATTGTCTTGTTTATTTTTGTACCAGAAACAAAAAAGATTGTTTACAAGAAAATGGACGTGCAACACACATCCTCTTCTCAGAATCATTGTGTCCCGTCGCCCAGGCTCTCAGGTTTGTTGTACACATAAATCTTAAACATTCTTTTGTTCTCATACATGTGCACTGAACTTTGAGCTTAAATAATGTGTTCTTATGTACCAGTGCCTAAAATATAACAAGTATTATGCATAAAACTGAAATAAATCCATGTGTTTTCACACTGCAGAATATGCCAATATCTTCTATTCCCAATACACGTGGAATGCTACGTACATGAGCAAGACTCCATAGCCAACGTTCTTTGAAATAACTAATGATAACTAAGCAAGACTTACTCAAGTCAACTTCAGCTGCATCAGATTTGTTGTCACCAGGCCGCTACCCTTCCCTCACTTTGTCAGAAGCTAAAAGCCTGCCCTTGACAAAACCTATGTTTGAGCTGAACTAGAAATAAATACAAGATAGCATCAGATGTGTTGGGCCTATAGCTCAATAGATCCCAGTGCTTATCAAGCTAGAGGAGTACAAAGTGAAATGGGAGTACAGTTCACTCCATTGCTCTTGATCAAGCACTAGGCTCCTTAGATGTGTGTAACTGCATTCTTTTCTTAAGAGTACGTTTCAGATAAGAGTCTCTCCACTGCCCATTCAAAACAATGGGAAGGCTCCCATTCACTTGAAAAGCCATTGGAATGAGCCCTTAATGTACATCCAAAATCAAACTGATCAAACCCCAAATTAGTCCAGTTTCTCCAACCTGCACTGGGAATGTGGAAATGGCTGAGAAAATGTGACAGGACTGAACAGATACCAAATCTGAATGCAATCGGTTACCAAAGCACACAAGTCTTAACTCCTACCCTTCCTTTAAAAAAACAAACGCCTTCAGGGCAGTAGAACCTGCTGCCCGCTTTCCCCTCTCCCAGATATCTTTGTTAGTTTGGTTATTGTGTATTTATTTTTGAAGTTAAATAGAAAGCATGGGACTAGATATGAGTGACTCTACATGTTTTTACACTCAGAAATTCAAGCAGATTTTCTTTGTCGAGTGAGAATACAGTTAGACCACCCTCACACATACATATAAATATCGTATCATATTTCAGGCACAGTGGTTGTTCTTGGTGAATGTTTTTTTGATGAGAAATATTAATATGTCCCCAAGGATTTTACTTAGCCAGAGCACATCTGTGCAAATGGGAATTTTATATGACAGTCAAAGAAGTTTGCTGTGCTAATGATTACCATTAAAAAGGATCCACATCTGGGAAATAATTCAAAGAACTGGCAACTCATCCCCATAATTACATATTATAGATAATAAGAGAGGTAAAGGACAGTGGGTGAAAGAAGCAAATGAAATGTAATGGACAATTTCAGCAGCCACTAAGTAAGTGGATTTAAAATCCAATATATGCTATTTGATCGACATGTAAATACTTTTAATAAGATACTGCCCTGCCCAGGCTCCTGTCAATGTGAGCAGTTCAGACAAAAAAGAAATATGCAAACTTAAAAAAAATAATATAAAAAGATTGTTTAAGAACAGACTTACTTCCTTGGAGTTTTGTGCCATTGTTTGTATTTCGTATTAATTGAAAAGCCTTTTGAAATCCCACTGCATGCTGGGTAGGGTTGTCAGATGACTTTATATTGCTAACGAAGGTGGACATCTTCCTTTTTGTCTCACTAGTGGCAGGAGACAAAAATGTCTTATAACATTGATCCAGTGAGCAGGTTCTTACTGTGTCTGCCACGGTTAGCACTGAGATCTTAAAAGAAAAGAAAATATATTAGATTATTTTACCATTTATAATTCTTTATGTACTGATATAGCATACACAATGATAAGCCAACAGAAGAGTTTGTGTGGATTTAAAACCAATTGTTAACAAATAAAATGCTTGAGGCATAAATCCATCACATTTGAAAAGGATTAGACTTATGCTGATTAAGATAGAGAGAGACTTTGGCCTTTTTTTCTCAAATGAAATCTGTTTCATTCTGCTCACACATACTCTCATAGGCAAAAAATCTAAGCAAGCTATAGATATTTCAACCCAAAATCTGCGAAGAGCATTTTCAATAGATCTCCAGTGCCTACAGAAAAATGGAGCATTTGTGGAAAAAACTAGGAAATTTCCATAGGCAAACATAATGAGCTCTATACTAACTTATTATACTTTTAATATTTTATTGAAAGTGAGCCAAATTCACTACCACTTTTTATCCTGTAGATAAGTTAAAGAAAGCACTGATAATCCTTGCATTATTAAATGTATCAGTAAGATACGGTTTATGAAATAAATGGCATACTTTATTATGAGCTATGACTGATGCAAAAGAAATGACAGAATAAGAATACCGCTGCACACTGCAAGAGATGTAAATGTGTGCCTGTAAAACAGATTTTAAAATTACCAAGTTACTGCATAATCAATAAAAGTGTTGTTTTAACTTATAATAAATATCTCCCCTTCATATAGCCCCTGATTCAGCAAAACACTTATGTACATGCTTAACTTAAAGCACATACTTAGGTGTTCTGCTGAACTGGAACACTAGTACCTTCTATCATAGGATTTTAAAAAACTTTTTCCATGCATTAAGTCTTATTCCTATATTATAGATGAAGAAAATTAAGGCAGAGAAAGGTAAAGTGATCCTAATGTCATGTAGAATGTCTGCAACATAGCTGCAAAATGGAACCTAGCCCCTGTGCTTTAGCCTCTCTCTTATCTAAACTCTCACGGAGCTTTACAGACATTAATTATGTTTTGCACCATCCCTGTAAGGTAGTGAAGTAAAGTATCTTCATTTCACAGCCTGGAAAATGGTCTCAGAGGTTAAATAATTTGCCCAAGGCCACTTAGTGTGCTAAATGGTAGAGTAGGGATTAGTACATAACTCTCCTAACATCTGGTACTGTATCACAATGCTTCCTGTTACAAAATGTTTTCTAAAGAGCTGAAAGCATTACCGATAAATAACTCAGAAATATGATTTTGTTTTAGATAAATGCGAAAACAAAAATGTAAACAACCACTTGCCCCCGAAGATGGTTAAAACTAAGGAAATATACAGTGGGGCTTAGTGCAAATTTACCTTATCATGTTCATCTATAGAGCTCAGAATAACTTGAGCTGCATCTTTGGCAATTTGAAGTTGTGTCTCTGTGACTGAAGCCCCATGGTCCACAATGATAACGATGTGCTTAGACTGGGGTCTAACCGTAGAGACATAGACAGGCCTGAAATGACACAAACATACTGACATCATGATGATCTCTCAGCTTATAGTTTCCATAGTAGTTTACAACTGAAAAGAAAAGAAAAAAGGGATAATTGCTTGGCTTCATGAAATTTTACATTAGTGAAGAATACCTTGAAAACTTAACCTGATGAGTTATGAGTAGGTCACAGGCTGGGAAGCATTAGTCAGTAGCAGGGTTCACCAAGAGAGTGAGATAAGGTCCATGCCCCAGAGAGTTTACAATCTAAGGTCCAAATCCTGCAACCTCTTACTTTCTACTTTATACCTTTGAATAGTTCCATTGGAGTCAAAGGGACGATCCACACGAGTCAGGTCAATCTTGCACATAAGTGTGTGCATGACTGGAGCCTAATTTCAATGATAATTGACAAATGACAGGGAAGAAAGGGGCTGAGGAAGGACAATAAGGCCACACAATGACTGTTTTGGCAGATGGACATGCAGAGGTTCTGAAACCTGTAATTTTTTAAAAAGTGTATGAACTCAGTGACAGTCCCCTGAACAATCATCAACTAAAAGAAGATTCCGCTACTATGGAATGATCCACACAACTAACACTGCGGCTAGCCTATTTAGACCAAATGGTCAAGTGTGAGTACCCGTAGTTTAGGCACCTACATCCTGATTAAGGTACTTAAAATGGGCTTGATCTTTACAGATGCCAAATGCTCAACTCCCACTGATTCTAATGAGAGTTTGGGTGCTCAGCACCACTAATAATCTGGTTTCTTATTTGGGTGTCTACATATGTAGGTGCCCAATTTTAGGCCCTAATTTTTGAACATTCAGCCTTAGTTATCAACCAGCAATTCTTTTCAGATCGCAAATGACCTGCTTTGTTAAAGCAGCAGTAGTGACAACGTTCAGGGATACTGTTTAACTATCTCAGCATACAGCGCAAAGATTTTGGAAACAGAATGAGTAAGAGTGATAAGGAGTAACTGCCTCACGATGAGTGCTTGATGCAGTCAATCTTGGCCATATGGAGAGATAAATACAACACTGGATGTTTACTGATTACATGACAAGTAAAAATCTGTGCAAGCTGTGTATAATTGCATTAGCACAGTAGGTTTGGTTTATCACAATGAGAATAAGGCTCCTGCCAGCTAGGGCTTTTCTATGAATGCATTGGAACGTAATGCACACAGGTCATGCTCCACAAACCCTTCTTATCTGTGCATTATTAAACTGGATTATCAAAATTTGTCAAAGTCTGCTAAAGGCACTTAGCGTTTTCATGTGTATGTTTGCCAACATCAAAATAAACTACCTGGTGAAATGTTCAGATACAGTTTGATGCTGCGAGGTATGTGAGAAAGATTTACCAAAGATCTCTTTTCAGGGATTCAAAGCTGGAACAAATTAGAAGGATCTTGAACAAGGAAGTCAAAAACAATAGAACCCTTTTTCCCTGTCAGCGTATACCTAAAACTACCTGGCTTTAAGCATGAGTTTGGGATCTAATTTTTAGTACTTCAAAATCATCCACAGAAGTCCTTCAGAGGAAATGCAGAAGATTTAGAAAAGGCATTGAAATAAACAGCTGGCACAAACTAGTTCTTCATTATAGAATAGGCTGCAGCTCTACAGTGGTATTAATACCTTCCATTTACACAGTACTTTTGATCTTCAAAGCACTTAAAGGTTAACTCTCTCAGGTAGGTACAGGTAAAAAATATTCCAAATTTACTTGTGGAGAAATTGAAGCAGAGATTGACTAATTTGCACAAGGTCGCAGAGGAAGTCTGTCAGATCTGAGATTAGAACTCAAGTGTTCTTGGTTCTCAGTCTTTAGACCACACCCTTCTCAGACCACAGTATGTTCAAACAAGCCAAGATACTCAAATCATATGACAACAACTATGGGGTTAACACCTACATATTAGATTAGATTGCTCAATATTAACAGATAAACAAAACAGATTTTTCAGTCTCTTTGATCGTCTCTCTCTTATATGGAAATATTTCCGAATGAACTAATATCTCCTCAGTAAGATTCATTATCCAGCAAGGTTAGCTAACATACAGAGAGAGTCAGGTGACTGGATTTTCTCAAAATACTACCACAAGGTGCCTTCTTATGCTGGCAAGCAAATTACAAAGCTGTAAGGCCTTCCTAAGCAGTCTACTGCCTCCAATGTTAACCATGCATTAAAAAGAAAACTTAATTGAAGGGAAGTAAGCCTCAATCCTGCAGTCTCCAGACAGGCAGAACTTCCCATTACAATCAGTGGGGAGTTCCTTCTGAGAAAGCACTGCAAGATCAGTCCCAGTAACTCTGCATTTCAGCACTTGCAAAGGAGTATAAATATCAAAATGGCTGTTGTGAAATTCAGCTGTAGAAATGACTTCACATTACAACCTCTCACCAGGTTGTTCTATGCATTGGTGCTAAATTCATATAGTGAAGGGCACTAGAGCCCAGGGGAAAGAAAATTGTACTTAAACTATTTTCCAACAGCGTTACATCATAAAAAGATTATTAGCATGGCTATCTGAATCTTCCAAACACTTATTCCCTAGTTTATTTTTCAGTTTCAAGTAGGTTTCCTAGCAGAAAATGAAGAACTGATTTTCTACCATTTTCTGCATTTCTCTACCATCTACAAAATGTTAGCAGGCTGAGGCATTACTTATAAATGTTTACTGGCTATTAAAATTATTAAGCTGAAACTAGGGAGAGATGAGTATGCCTGGGGGTAATTTTATTTTATCCTTCCAAGTCAAATCTACTGCAAATTTGATTTGCTAATTTTTAGAACAACAGAAATGTTGTTTAAAATTTTGAAATTTTAAATTCTGAAAAATCTGATTAAATTTAAATTTAAAAATCTGAAATTTTTAGAAAAAACAGGATGCTGGATTGAAAACAATATTTTAAGAATATAATTTTAGCACTTGGTTCCATCTAAACACAAAAAGAATAAAATCATACCTGCTGCGGTGTTCATAACTTCCCTTACATCGGAACTTATGCGCTGGAAACACAGTAAAAATGCCTTCTTCTGAGCTAAAGTATTGCCATTTAATTCCTGGGTTAGACTTCAGATTGTCAGCAAGAACTATGGAGTGAAAAGGAAAAAAATGAATGGGATTGCAAAGGAAAGTAAAAGGAGACGTGCATTTATACATGGAAACTTCAGATACCTCACCTTTACATAAATAGCCAGAATTATAATGCCTAATGCCGCCAACAACAACTACATAGACTCTCGATTATCCGGGATGACAGGGAAAAAATGAATCCTGGTCAATAAAATCCCAGATAATCACCATCCATAGGAAATATGGGGCCGGGGGATTGCACTGGGGGATGGGTATGTTGGTTCACTGGCTGCCCTGTGCCCTGGTGGGTTTTTGTGTGTGTGCGTGCTCTTGGGGTGGCAACAAAGCCAGAGCCGGCCCTATGAGATATGCTTATATTTTTTGACATCCTGGTTAATCCAATCCTGGATAACTGAGAGTCTACTGTAGATAAAACTATAATTTAGTATTGGAAGGAAGATAAAACTATTTTTATATATATATATATTATATATATATAAATAATTATTCATATTTGATTCTAAACTAACATTATTTTACAGACATTACAGAAATTCAGATTAAGTACACTAAATGCAAGTCACCAGAATTAGACACTCATATTCGTACCACCTCTGACAAAACACATTAAAAAGATGAGTCCTGGTCTCCCAAAGAGCCCCACCCCGAAACACAGGAACAGCACTTGGACTTTTTTCCCCTCTTACAGTCATATGGAGATTTCCTAGCTGTCACTTAAGGTGCGTACCTCTCCTGTTACCAAAAAAAGACTGACACAAGATGAAGGAAGCAATAGACAAGCAGCACAACTGCTAGGTTTCTCTTATAAATGACATCAGACAGCTGCACTCCCACTGATTCTGTTAAAGCAAGAGGAAAAAACACTACCAACTTACAGAAGAGGGAGAATACGAATCCATTAGCATAAGGCTCCAATTTGCATGCCATCAGGACAAGGACAGGATTTAATTCCACGCAAGCCATATTGTCCTTTCCTCTTGTGACAAACTAAAACCAAACTTTTAATAGCTGAATTACTTTTGCTTTTTGCCTAACAATGTTAACAGGACTGCATCAGCTTTACATGGATGCATTTTGTAAAAAAAAATGTAGATTTCCTTACTTGTGTTACAAACACCTCCTTTGATTAGAAACTTGAAAGAACTTTGGGAAAAGATCTAATTAACATTTCACCTTTAATAAAGAATTTACTTCTTGCATTTCCCTCAGAATGGATGCTGAAAATAGGCAAGTCAATTTCATGTTCTGGTTCTCATACATTATCAGGATAGTGCAGTATTCAGGATGGAATCAATGCAGGGGAACATTTCAAGCCACAACCAGGTGATGTACATCCAATACCGGAGAGGAAGATTGTTATTTGAAGTATATCCTCAACAGCTTAGCATCTTCTTGGGCTTCCCAGACCGGTTTGTGACTATATGGCTTCTCTCTCTGTCCAGCTCAGTGCATTTATCTTGTACAGTTATTGCTATTTTTGTTCTTTATCATTAAGTGTATTTCAGTAGTGCCTAGAAATCCCGAACAACCTCAGGGCTCCATTGTGCTTGACACCATACAAGCACACAGGAAAGAGACAATCCTCGATCGGAAGATCTTACAACCTAAATAGAAAAGACAGATAAAGGACTAAAGGGGATGCAGAGCTGAGTTGACTTGCTCAGAGTCTCACAGTAGGGTCAGAATTGGGAAGACAACACAGATCTCCTGACTTCTAGTCCAGTGCCCTATCCACTGCCTCTCACTTCCTCTTTCCTCACCAAATAATGATTTAACTTTCACAAAAGAGAATGAAGCTGAGAATTTTGGCCTCTCTCACACACTGTGCTTAGCCAGCAACTGAGGTCAGTTGTGATGATCAAAGTGACTTCACCAGATGTACAAGTAATCAGCAACTATGGACTTAGCATTGGCAAGTGTAGGGCTCAGCACTCTAGAATTCATTTGCCCTGAAGGTCAACAACATTTGTGAATATTGGTATTTCCTAAATGTTTTCTGAAACTGTCAGTTCTTTGTGGGGTTGGGAATTGTTTTTCAGTGTCACTCTTGACGTGTTAATGTAACAACACCGTGATAGCTGCGCTGTACATGTTAAACAAACCAACCCCTGAATCCTGGTAGTTAGTGGATAGGATGCAAAACATAGGCAGAAACTTTATTTAGCCATTGTCAAGATACTTTCTTTGGCATGAGAGTGGTTTAGGTGGAGCAGAAATCCTGTGGGATCTGAAAAGTTTTAATGTTGCCAACTTTTGCAATACTCTTGAGCGTATCATGATATTTCATGTTTTTCTTTATGCCCCAACTGCTGGAGTCACGTTATCAAGTGCCATTTAAAAAAAATGCCACAATTTCTAGTTGTCATCATTGTGGAGAAAAGCTTGAAAACATAAATGAAAAAAAAGGCTAAAAAAGACTAAGGCACGTGGAAAAAAAACCCCGAAATTTTAAAATGCTCATGATTATTAAACCAATCATTATTTGTGGAGCCTGACTCAAATTTTTGAACACTTATGATTAGTAATGTCTCAAACTCCTCATCATAACAAAATATAGGATACAGCATTCAGACAAACCAGTTTTGTACCCTTTTTCTCTTCCCTAATATTAGAATGTAGAAAAATTTACTTTTTTTTACATTTTGAAACTAGGTTCAGCATCTCCAAAAATCAGGCCAAAGTATGTGCAGGAATATTTTGTAGCAGAGTACTGAACTCCTGTTCACTATTTTAAACTTGAATTTTATTATTAGTTTCCCTGCCTGGCAGAGGGTTTTGCAAGTCACAGGTACAGGCTGCTGGAGAGAATTGCTCAGCTGTGTTGTTTAGTGGGTGGCAGATTGGAATGTTAAAAGACTGCCAGCAAAATTTTAGCTCAGGGGTGGGCAAACTTTTTGGCCCAAGGGCCACATTGGTATTGCAAAATTATACGGAAGGCCGCGTAGGGAAGGCCCCACCCTTATCCGGCCCCCTCCTAATTCCCGCCCCCTTACTGCCCCTCAGAATCCCCGACCCATCCAATCACCCCTGACCTTGTCTGCTGACTGTCCCTTCCAGAGACCCCTCACCCCTAACCACCTCCCCAGAACCCTACCCCGCTACCCAACTCCTCTGTCCCCTGACTGACCCAACCTCCCACTCCCTGACAGACCCCTGGGGACTCCCACGCTCCATCCAACCCTGCTGCTCCCTGACCACCCCCTCGAGAGATTCCTCCACTCGTGACCACCACCCCGGAGCCCTTCCGCCTATCCAACCCACTCTGATCCCTGTCCCCTGATTGCCCCCACAACTTAGCCAACCCCCCAGCCCGACCCCCTTACCAAGAGGTGTTTGGCATGGCCCTGGGGAAGGGGAGCGTACAGCCTTGGCCCCTAGAGCGCTGCCAGGGCAGTGTGGTTCCGAAAGAGGGTGGTGTGCGCAGCCGTGCCCCCCCGCACCCCTGAGTGCTGCCCGTGCGGCAAGGCCCAAGGGGAGGGGGAAGCGCACAGCCACGGCTCGGGGGGGGGGGGGTGAGAGCACAGCCGCTCCCCCCCTAGTGCTGGGAACGTGATGCAGCTCAGGAGGAGGGGAGGGGAGTGCGCAGCTGCCCCCTCCCCCCCCCCCGAGTGCTGGCCACAGCAGTGTGGCTCCGGGGGAGGGGTAGCGCGTAGCCCCAGCTCCCAGAGTGCTGCCGGCATGGTGGCTTCGCGGGGAGGGGCCGGAGACAGCGTCTGCGGGCCAGACACAATGGCATCGCGGACCAGATGTGGCCCGCGGGCTGTAGTCTGCCCACCCCTGTTTTAGCTGTTTGCTTTTCATACAGGTGTGGAATAACTGATGGAAGATGTCTGAAGCGTGTTCAGTACTTTTCTGAGCTCTGCACTGAAGCGAAAAGATCACAATTTATTTGAAGATACTATTGGTTCATGTACATGCTGTGCCATACATTGGAGCTCTCAAGAAGTTGTGAGCACTGGGTATTTAAATTCAAATGTCACTAGTGTAGATTCTGATATTTAACCACTTTTCAGTACTGAGAAACCCCCAACTGCAGTATTGCGTCCAGTTCTGGGCACTACACTTTGATAAAGATATGGACAAATTGGAGAAAGTCCAGAAGACGGCAACAAGAATAACTGAAGGTATAGAAAATATGACCATGAGGAAAATTGAAAAAACTAGGTTTGTTTAGTCTGGAGAAGAGAAGATTGAAGGGGGACATGATAACAGTCTTCAAATATGCAAAAAGTTGTTATAAAGAGGAGGGTTCTCCTTAATCACCAAATACAGAACAAGAAACAATGAGCTTAAACTGCAGTAATGGAGATTTAGGTTAGACATTAGGAAAAACTTCCTAACTGAAATACATAACCCAGGGAAGCTATGCAATGTCCCTCGTTGGAGATTTTTAAGAGCAGGTTAGACAAACACCTGCCAGAGATGGTCTAGATCAGTGGTCTCCAACCTTTTTATGCCCAAGATCACTTTTGGAATCTAAGGGCAACTCAGGATGTACATTGCCCCTTCCCTGAGGCCTCACCCCTTCCCCAAAGCCCCACCCTTATCCCCCCGCCGTCACTCACTCTCCCTCACCCTCACTAACTTGGACTGGGATGGGGCAGGGGGGTTAGGTTCGGGAATGGGTGCGGGCTCTGGGCTGGGGCCGAGGGGTTCGCAGTATGAGAGGGGGGTCTGGGCTGAGCCTGGGGAAGGGGTTTGGGGTGAAGGAAAGGGCTCTGGGCTGGGCAGAGTGTTGGGGTGCAGGAGGGGGTATGGGGTGCCGGCTCTGGGAGGGAGTCAGGGGGGCTTGGGATACGGGAGGGGGTTTGGGGTTCAGGAGGGTGCATGGGATGCTGGTTCTGGGAAGGGGG
>ML677352.1:33251023-33356518 GCA_007922305.1 Dermatemys mawii
GTGTGCTGCTCCTCTCTGCAAGCACCGCCCCTGAAGCTCTCCTGGCCAATGAGAGCTGCAGGGACGGTGCTTGCAGGGAAGAGCTGCGTGCAGAGGGAGACCCCTGCTCCCAGGGCTGCAGCGGCTGCTTCTGGGAGCAGTGTGGGGCCAGGGTAGGCAGGGAATCTGCCTTCGCGGCAGCCACACTGCACTGCTGCTGGAGCTCGCAATCACCTGGTTGGTGACCACTGGTCTAGATAATATTTAGTCCTGCCTCAGTGCGGGGGACTGAACTACATGACACATCGAGGTCCCTTCCAGTCCTACACTTTTATGATTTAACAAAGTGTTTATATCAGCAACCCTGACAATTAGGATACAAATCTCTAACTCTCATAAAAAGGCTGAATTTCTGCAATTTCACCAAAATAAATTTTTAAAATGAGTTTTAAATATATCTTTGAATGTTGCCAGTGAAGAATCTGGGATTTAACCACTCAGTTAAAAGCAACTCAAAGAGAATTATTCCATCTACAATATATAAAAAATTTCCAAAATTAAAAAAAAAACTTTAATAACTGCTGCATTAAAGCTAGACTCTATTATTTTGCTAACGAGTCATGCTTTAAATTCAGCTCCTCTCTTGAGAAAATAAAAATGTTCACTTTCCCAATTAACTGATTGTTCTCAAACCTCCAACTAATTACCAGAACCAATACCATCCTTAATGGCCTCTCTTCTTGCTCTTCCTTTTCAAAAAGTTCTGCTGGTTCATTTCCCTCAACTAGTGAGTC
This sequence comes from Dermatemys mawii, assembly GCA_007922305.1. NCBI lineage: Eukaryota > Metazoa > Chordata > Testudines > Dermatemydidae > Dermatemys > Dermatemys mawii. The sequence goes on from ML677352.1 coordinate 33,251,797, forward strand.
AGTTTAAGGAGGCCTTCTCCAGAGACTGCCAATTTTATCATAACACCATGTTTATTTTTCTATGACCACAGCATACAATCTGCTGTCAGATAAGCAAGGACTACTACAGCTGAAAAAATAAGCTTTTATTTCCTTCAGGTGCTCTCTTATTTTCCATCTAGTAAAGCAACAAGAAATCCCTGAAGTCTTCCTATTTTCTTGTTCCCCGCTACAAAACCAAGCAGATATTCTTTTTAGGTTCTATTCTCCCTTACTTCAAACCTTTTAATTTCTAAAATGATTGACTGTACTTTAATATCTCACATTTCCAGCAAAGCCAATCTTGGGACAGATTCTAGACGAACAGAGCCTGGCAAAATCTATCTCACAAGGTGGACTGCCTGCCTGCTTTCTAACTTAAGGCAGCATTTGTCAAACTTCTTTCAGTTCCAGAATTACAAGCTAAATGACGCTCTCATGAAACAGTTCAGGGCTTTTCGCTAGTAATTTTATTTCGTGTGCCTCCAAAGACCTGGCCAAGACAGTGACCTTTATAGATCTCCCTGCTTTCAGCTCAAGATGCATTTTCGCCTCCCTTTTCCATTTGCAGAGTCTCCAGGACAGTTTTGAAAAGTACGTTATCATAATCTCCTTCCATATTCTCTCTAACATGTAGGACAGAGGTGGGCAAACTACGGCCCGCGGGCCACATCCGGTCCGCGGGCCACATCCGGCCTGCAAGACCATCCCATCCAGCCCGCGGAGGCTGCCCCTGGCCCCTCCCCCGGAGCCGTGCAGTGCGGGTGCCGCTGCAAGGCCAGGACTGCGTGCTCTCCCCTCCTCCAGAGCTGTGCAGGCAGCTTTCTGGGGGTTGGGGCTGCATGCTTCCCCTGACCCTGGAGCCGCCCTGCGCGCAGGGAGCTCTGGGATCCGGGGCTGCACCGCGCAGAGAGTGCTCTGGGGGCTGGGGCTGCACGCCCCCTCCCTCCCCCGGAGCCATGACACGTGGGGAGCGCCCCGGGAGTAGGGGCTGCGTGCTCGCCCCTCCCCAGGAGCTGCGCGGGGAGCACCCTGGGGGCCAGAGCTGCGCGGGGAGCACTCTGGGGGCCGGGGCCACGCACTGGCCTCTCCCCCAGAGCCGAGCGGGGAGTATTCTGGGGGCCGGGGCTGCGCACTCGCCCTTCCCCCGGAGCCACGCTGCGGAGGCAGAGTTCTGGGGGCCCAGGCTGTGCACTGGCCCCCTCCCCCAGAGCCACCCTGCGTGGGCAGAGCTCTGGGGGCAGGGGCTGCATGCTCCCCCCCCCCGCCGCTACGGTAAGGGGGGGGGGGGGGGGGGTTCCAGGGGGGCGGTTGTGGGGGGGGTTTGGAGGGGGCAGGCAGTCAGGGAGCAGGGTGGGTTGGATGGAGGTGGGGTTCTGGGGTGGTGGTTAGGGGTAGGAAGGTGGATAAGGGCTAGGACAGTCAGGGGACAGGGAGGAGGGGAAGTGGGGAGGGGAAGTGGGTAGGGGGTGGGGTTCTGGGGGGTGGTTAGGGGTCTGTGGAAGGGGGAGTCAGGGGACAAGGTGGGGGGGTTGGTGGATGGGTCAGGGATTCTCAGGGGGCAGTCAGGGGTGGGAAGTGAGAGGGGGCAGTCAGGGGGCGGGAAGTGGGAAGGGGCTGGATTGGGAGCAGGGCCCTCCCTACCCAGCCCTCGATATAATTTCGCAAATGTGCTGTGGCCCTTGGGCCAAAAAGTTTGCCCACCCCGATGTAGGATGATATACATACATCCTTTTTAAAATGTACATGCTAGGATTCCATCTCATACTAGTTTGAAAGAGAGTCTGAAACCAACCATGCCACGAAATAAAGGCTCATTGTTGGACAGAGATTAAATCTTAAACATTAAGCTTCCATAAACACTAAGGGTACATCTTCACTACCTGCTGGATTGGCGGGCAGTGATCAATCCCCAAGCACACTCCCTATCAGACTCCGGAACACCATATCCACAGGAAGCGGAGTTAACGGGGGAGTGGTAGCAGTCGACTCATCGCTGTGTGAACGGTAGGGAAAGTCGCACTAAGATACGCCATAGCGTAGCTGAAGTTGCATTTCTTAGGTCGACCCCATCCCCTCAGTGTACCCCAGGCCAAAGAGTGCAAAAGCGTTTGGGCAGTTCCTTAATTCTGTTGTAAATATGAGGGGGAAAAAGTTTAAGACTACTACAGAAAGAGAGTACTTAAGGATATTCTGTCTCTCTCCCCACCCCCAGTTACAAATTGCTACCAAGGCAAGAAGGATTTTGAGAAGGAGACCTCTACAGGATGGAGTTTTGTGAAACTTCAAAGAGAATGTGATAATGATAATACTTAGCACTTATAGACTGCATTTTACATCTTCAAAGCATGGCAGAATCATTAACTAACTTATCTTCACGCTGCAGCACAAACATTTAGCAAAAAAAATTCCATAAAAAGATTCAACATGTTTATTCATTATAGAAGTTACTTCTCTTTTTGAGTATTAAATTTGAAAGAGTGCCATAAACTGCATGGAGCACACCCTTCAAAAAAGGATGGTACTCTGCATATACACACATGTAGCAGTTCTTTAAAGAGGACTAAGTAACAGCATCAAGGAGAACCTTGTTTATGGTTTCTCAATGATTCCAGAGTGAACGTGTTAAGTTTACAATTAAAGAAATGTTCTTTCCACCTGCTAGCCCTGCAAATTTAACCTTCGATTTGAAAGTCAGGCTGTGTCCTGACTCATACATTATCATCATCAGGAATAGAAGATTCTGTGACTGAAACCTAATTAACAGTCTGCTGATGTTGAGAGCCAGAATTAAATCCAGCTCACTCTTGGGTAGCTCTGGTGGCTTTCCAAGGCTAACCAGTAGCAAAACCTTATTTAGTAAGGCTGGCAGACACAATTCCCTAAACATAAATGAAAAGGCTTGATGACTAAAAAATGACAATTTACAATGTCACTTTTAAAATTATGTCAGCTCTGTGCGTGAAACTCACCCTATTGCAGCGGGCACACAAAATTCCCCACACACATATACTTAAGCAGAGGCACAGACAAAGTGGCTTTGTAGGGCCCTGTACCTTCTCTACAGTATGCAAAAGGAGGCTACACTGGCTCTAAATAGGCTGAGAAAAATCATTTGGGGGTAGGGGAGCCGCGCTGGGTGAAGGTTCATAGAACCATGCTTACTGAGGGATATCAGGGTATGAAAGGATCAAGTAACATGCTGGCTTTGGGCATGACGTCCACCTCTAACAGTAAAGGACCTGTTACTGCCAGTTAAAGAGTTCTACTTTTGTTCAAGTAGTAGAGACCTATGATTTGCAGATGAAGGCCCCAGGATCCAGACTTGATTCTTTACATGTGCCATATCCATCAAGTACAGCTGGTCAAAAACTGAAGCAACACCCCCTTTTCCTCAATGGAAAACTTCTTTATAACCAAAATAAAAAACGTGAACATTTTTCTTTTGGAACACAAGTTTTCAATTGACTTTTTAAAAAATTTCATTGTGGGGAGGGGAGGAAGGGCACCAATACATCACATTCACCCTCACACTTTTTTCTGCCAACCTTCCATTTTCCACTTGCAAAAGTATTTTATTTTCTGATCAAAATGAAGGTGTTTTTTTAAAAAAATATTTCATAGAAATAATGTCTTGGAAAATGTCAAATGAATTAAATACATTCAATTCTTTTGAAAATTTTCATGAAATATGCTTACCTTTTCTCAACTACTTCTACTGCCTACTAATTGAGTCTATTGTCATGCCATGGATTTTCTAGAGCAGCACTTGTGTTACAGTCCTGTGGTTTACCAGGAGTCTGTGGTGTGAATTCCAGTTCCCCGCAACCCCTACAAAGACTCCCCTCTAATCCTAGTTACTGAGGCTGTGTGGAGTGGGTCAAAATTAACATTTAAGATTTGAGGTCCAGGGAGAACAGAGTAATGTTTAAATTTATATTTTTCCCCGTGGTTTCTACAAACCAGATTATTTAAATTGTGAGATAGCTATTTAAAAACAAAACACTCAAGGGGCAGTATAACCTGGCTCACAGATAAATTGGTCTGGCTTTGACTTAAAAAACAGTAGACCCAAACGAGAAAGCATTCTGAACTCCTGCCTGTTGGAAGAAGTGATAGGCTCATGAACACACTGTGTAACCGAGTGGCAAGTTTGGGACCCGATCATAACTATACTGCTGCATCCGGATACAAACTCTGCTTGCTGGGAGTTCCCCAGAATTCAGAAGGAGCAGGGAAAGAAAGCAGAAAAAAAAATCAGAGATCTAGAAGCAACAAGACTAGTTTACACTTAAAAGTTAATATATATGGTGTGAATTTAAAAAGCAAAAGCTATTCCTGAATTACTCTTTACTCTTTGTGCGCATGCTCTTACTGCCAAATAAGAGTGTCTTGTTTTTGCTTAACTCAGTGGTGTCCAACCTTATTACACCAGAGGGACACATAAACCTAAGCACAGTCTTGTGTGGGCCGAACAGATTCTACATATTCTAATAAGATTTAAAGTCACCTGTACTGATTTATATTTTAAGTTCATCTTGTTTAGTATGTATGTATGTAGGTTTTTTCTATGTACAGTATTGTCTATTTATACATTTGTGTAAACTAAACTGATGTAAACATGACAAAATGCTAATGAATTGGTCCTTAGTATATTCTGTTGAAACAGGCCGCAGGCCTTATGAAATGCTCTGATAGGCCATGTGTGGCCTACGGGCTGTAGGTTGGGTAACTCCTGGTTTAGCTTAATCTACTTTGAAAGGTATTCTTATCCCAGAATAAGAGTGTCCATACATGGAGCTATTTCTGAGTAATTCCATTTGTAGATAAGTCTTTAGTCCTAGATTTATCATTTAAGTAACAGATGCCGCAGAACTAGGTCACAGCAGTGGGTGTGGGAAGATCTAAGAGGAGAGATAGCAGCTCCTAAGCAAGCACCCTAAAATCTCATCCAGGGTTTGAACTCTCCATCCATACCTTAAACCTCTTACCTAAACTTTCCTACATCTGTATCTTCACCAGCACAAACTCTTCTGTGTGGAAGAGGCATTTGGGGAAAGAGCTAATCAGTCATCCAGCTAGGGCACCAGTATAACTCCTGGTGAAATGTGTTGGATAAATTTCCTTAGGGAGTGAAGTGCTTTATTCATCCTCAGAATGGGAGGCTGGAGTCCTCTCTCTATAAAACAGATGAAGCACACCTAGTAGCAGGGCACCCTCTTCCCCGATGAGCACATATGGGTAGAATGTATACCTGGAGTGTATATGATGTTCTGGATTCCCACGTGTGCTGCTCCCATTAAAGGAAATGCTTTGGGAGCAGCCCAGGTGGGAATCCAGCGTATCATATACGCTCCCGGTAAAAATGCTGAAGCATCTCTCCAGTGACACAGTACTCTTGATCCTCTCTCCTCTTGCTTTTAACTGTCCATTACTCTCGCACTGCTTTGTGTTTAGGATGCACGCTCATTAAAGAATCGGCATTTATTGGCAAATAGGGATAAGGTGCTATTTAATTGTTTGATCTTGTAACTTGTGCCAGGGGGGCTATAAGCCTTGCATAGGTGCCAGTTTTTTGTTTTGTCATAAATCCAAAATAACTAATTAAATTAATTAATTACAAAGACATTTAAGGACAATTATAGCTCCAAGTTATTTTTTTCATAAGAGCTTCTACAAAATGTAATACCAACAGGCATTCTTCCGGAAGTAAAATAAATGCTTTCACAGAAATTTGACTTAAACAAACATTCCCTCCATTTCAGAGTATGCAAGCCAAATTTTGCAGCACTCTGCTATTGTAGGGGAATGTGAAATGGACTGGAAACTAACCCCCCCAAAAAATGTAATTCTCCACAGTAAAAGCAACCAAAAGAATAAGTGAACAGATGTCATAAACAGTGAAAGGTGTATTAAATTTTTAAAATTCTTTCAGTTTTAATAATTTACAGTAAGGATACTGTTGTAAATACTATTTTAAGCAGATACTGCTTGAAATATTTTATCATATTAATTAAAACTTTAATTAAAAACACTAACTAACATTTTTTCAAAAAATAAAAAAAGATGCCTCGGGAGCCAAATGTAGCCCATGGGCTTTTATCATGTGGTTTGTGACTGCTCTCCTTTAATATGGATAGAAGTATGTGGCCTTCCATTCCAATTATGGTGAAGCAGTGTATGTATGTATGTAGCTGGAAGGGCATACCATGTGTGTTCCCGCAGAGATCAGCTCTGGGTTGGTTCTGTTCAATGATTTAGATAATGGCCTAGAGAGCACACTTATTAAGTTTGCGAACAATACCCAAGTTAGGATGGGTTACAAGTGCTTTCGAGGACAAGATTCAATTTAAAAATCACCTGGAGAAATGGCGTGAACTAAATAGGATGAAATTCAATAAGGACAAATGCAAATTATTCCAGTTAGAAAGGAACAATCAGTTGCAAACATACAAAATGGGAAATGACTGCCTAGGAACAAGTACTGCAGAAAGGGATCTGGGGGTCATAATGGACCACAAGCTAAATATGAGTCAACTGTGTAACACGAGATACAAAAAGTAATTCTTCCACTCTACTCTGTGCTGATTAGGCCTCACCTGGAGCATTCAATCCACTTCTGGGTGCAATGTTTCAGGGAAGATGTGACAAACTGGAGAGAGTTCAGAGAAGAGCAACAAAGAAAAAGAAAGGTCTAAAAAGGTCTAGAAAACTGGAGAGAGTCCAGAGAAGAGCAACAACATCAACAAAGGTCTAGAAAACATGACCTATGAGAAAAATTGAAAAAATCTGGATTTGTTTAGTCCAGAGAAGAGAAGACTGATGGGGGACATTTCAAGTACATAAAAGGTTGTTATAAGGAGAAAGGATAAAAATTGTTCTCCTTAACTTCTGAGGATAAGAGGCAATGGGCTTACATTGCAGCAAGGGAAGTTTAGGTTGAACACCAAGAAAAACTTCCTAGCTGTCAGGGTGGTTAAGCACTGGAATAAATTGCTTCGGGAGGTTATGAAATCTCAGTCACTGGTGATTTTTAAGAGCACGTTAGACAAACACCTATCAGGTCTAGATAATACCTGTAGTAAGATGCAGCTCTGAAACAAACTCGTGTATCAGAGGCCTAGCACGAGGCCTGAAGCCTGAACCAAAGTAAGCAAAGTCACTGATAAGCAAACCTGGGCTGTGAGCCAGAGGCAGGGCCTAATTGCAGAACTTTGCAAGAAAAGGGCTGCTAGAAAGCACCTGTTAATAACATGAGTAATAATAAGAGGAACTTGTGCCAAGATAACACTTGGGCATCCCAATACGAGGACACGTCACAGAGATAACAAGGAACAGCCAGGTGTATCCCAAAGACAGGGTCAAAAGGACAGCATGATGCATAGATCTGTTTGAGCCAACATGATCAAAAGGGGGAGACAGCACCCTAATAAGGCAAGGGGGCTGTACCTCAATACGTCCGTCATGCACTAAAAATAGGACTTGGAGTGCACATCGTTGTCCAGTGGAGGGGGCAGTGGAACTCCTGCCACTGACTGAGCTGGTCCATTGTCAACGGGCACAAATTTGTAGTATGTCTTGTAGAGTCTACGGGAAACTATCACTGTGCTTCATTTGACAATAAACCTGGCCCGGGTGCCTTCGTACCTTATTAGAGTCTATGGTCTTTGGGGGTTCTCTTGGGGTCTGCTGTGTCAGCAATCTGCAGAGCTGGGGCAGCATACAGAGGGAACACGCTCTCAGCCAACTGATATCATCGAACAAGAGCAGAGCACCACACCGGCAGCTACTGACAACAATACCTAGTCCTGCCATGAGTGCAGGGGACTGGACTGGATGATCTCTTGAGGTCCCTTCCAGTCCGATTCTTCTATGTTGAGACATATAGCCTTTCCAGGCCAACATCTGTGTTGAAGGTGAGGATGCTTGAAATGGTGCCGTTTAAGCAATTAAGTACAGCCTTCAGACTCCTAGCAAGCTGAAAATCTTGTGTGGGCAAAGTTTTATCATTTCTATCCCAGTCAATCAAAAGGAGAAGTGGTGAGTGCCCAGAGAAGAAGAGGGAAGGAAAAACAAGCTGAATGTTGTCACCAATCCTACGTTTCACAGTATTTATTTATAACCACAGAAATGAATCACTTAGAGACCACTTGGAGCTTTAAAGAGGTACACAGCCAAAGGTTCTACATCCAAATTGTACTTCCCTTATCAAATCTGTTGCAAGATCTCCAAATTCTAAGTCACTACAGAGGACTGGGATCAGGAGAAAACCACCACTGGTGAGGGGTTGAAGACACCGTCTTATTCTTATAGAACCCACAAGAAACAAGGTTGTGTGCATTTCCTGCTGGTCCTGCATCAGAAGTTACATAAAAACCACACTAAATGGAAATCTTTAGTTAAAATACAGTAGTTTTTTAAAAGTTACAAACCAAAGCCCTTGAAGCAGATATAACGATGCAAGCCAAAAAATAGTGACTTTTACAAAAAAATTAAAACCCATTTATTTCAAATTCAACAGGATATTAAAAAGAAAAGCCTGTGGCATAGGACCAAAGGCTGAAATCTCCAGGGGTAAGTCAGACACTTTAGGTTGTAAGCACATTTTCAGTTTTAAAGTATATGAAGCAAATGGGTCAACTCTCAAGATAGAAACTCCATGACAAGTCAAAGAAAGGAAATATTTTAAGATGTCCTTGTACTTTTGGATATCATTGCAAAAGCAGCTGCACCTTACCTGAACTCAGCTAACAAGATCAGAGAAGCATCTCAGTTTGACACCATCAACAGCTAACGCTATGGATGCCATAGCAGACAGAGGTAGGAAGGAAAGCCACTTTGGGAACGGGTGAGACGAATAGGCACAAAAATCACAACATATATATGGTGTGCTGGAATAAGTCTTCACAACATTTTTATATTTAAGAAGTACTTAGACTAAGGGTATTACTTTAGGTATTATCTTTCAGCCATGAAATCTGAAATTAGGAGCTGCAGGCCAGTTTCAGAGAGAAATAAAAGCTTGTTGCTATAGTGCTCTGTGTTAATCCTTTGTAACAACAGAATATTAAACTTTAATGGGAAAAAAGAACAAAAGCAAATAAAAATATTTGTATTACTTACCAGAGTTTAAATCACGCCCAGGATTGAAGGCTTTGCTATTAACTGTGGTAGACAATCTGTCACAGCTAACAGTTCTAGAAACATTGGTGTTAAAATTCCCATCAAACCTGAAATGACAAACAACAAGATTAGCAAAGCAAAAGCTGACTTTGTAACAATGTCTAGCCAAGGATTTATAGAAAAATTATCAATTCGTAAACAGCAACTGGAGTTCCATTTGCATTTTTAATGGCACAGGCCAAGGAAAATTCCGAAGCACAAAGCGGGTGAGTTAAACTCCCCACTTACAGGCCATATCCTACTACTCACTATTGCAACATGTGGAATATTTTCATTTTATCCCTAGTGACATGCAAGCTATCATGAAATTAGAGTTGTAAAAGGCTATGTTAATCTGCAGGCCAGTGCTGGTTTGTTCCCTGGCAGAATATTTGAGTTTTGTCCAGTCTCGCTGTAGAAGACCTTGTCAAGGGTGACTAACCTGTGGCTCCAGAGCCATATGTGGCTCTTCAGAGGTTAACATGCTACTCCTTGTATAAGCACCAACTCTGGGGCTGGAGCTACAGGTGCCAACTTTCCAATGTGCTGGGGGCTGCTCACTGCTCAACCCCTAGCTCTGCCACTCCACCCTTCCCACTTCCTCCCCTGAGCCAGCCATGCCCTCACTCCTTCCCCCCTCTGCCCCAGAGCCTCCTGCATGCCACGAAACAGCTGAGGAAGGGAGAGGTGCTGACTGGCAGGACTGCCAGTGGATGGGAGATGCTGTGATTGGGTGGTGGGAGCTGCTGATGTATTACTGTGGCTCTTATGCAGTATACATTGGTAAATTCTGGTTCCTTCTCAGGCTCAGGGTGGCCATTCCTGCCCTAAGTGGTGAAGGGTCAGCTTCAGAGAACACACCATTAGGAACGTTTTCCAGCTATTCAGCCTATGTTTTTCTTCTCTTGGTTTCATTCCATTGCTCTTTATTATATACCCTTTTACGAGCCTGAACGTTTTCTCTTCCCTGCTTTGCATTCACGGCCTTCAAACACTGTACATGTACATGGTTACGTCTCTCATCATTACCTTCTGGTCTTTGGAAGTCTATATATAAGGCAGTTACAAACCTGCTCTCTGTAGAAAAGAATGAGCACCTTCCTGGGTAATTAGAAAAGCTGCCTGAAGTATATTTTATTACATTTTTATTTTATGTTTTCCATATTTACCAGATGAAATAATTTAGAAATGGTAACTGAACCTCATTTTAGATACAAAAATATAAATCAAACCCATAAACAACTCCGCAATGACTTTAATGAAGTCGAGACATTCTCCATTTTGGTCTGTTTTTTAAAATGTCACATTTCAAGGCTGAATCCCCACTCTGTCATTCCACATGCAGAAGTGGGGGCCTGCAAGGATTTTAAAAATTAATACTTGCTACTCCAAGCTTATATTACACTCCCAAGGTTATAGCTTTTCTCTGACCTTGGCCTGGTAAATGCTGCCACCATCCATATGCAAAAAGCCCCTTTGAATTCCCACTTGGGAATTCCTCCCTGTGGGGTACCCTCAAGCCCTTTCACTCCCCCTCCAGGGAAGAGTGGAGAAAGAAAACAAAGAAAATTAGCTGTGGCTACTAGCTAATCAAACAACATGCATAAACTCCTTACGGCACCAAAAATCCAATCTTGTTCTTTAAAAAGCTAAATTTTAATAAAAATAAAAAGAAAGAAAACGCATCTGGAACTTAGGCTCTTGCTAGATGTTAAAAGAGCAATTCCAAAGACCAGGCACCCAAAATAGCTTTCTTGGGGGTTCAGCTTAAAGGTTACAAGCAAACAAAAGCATCTGGGGTTAGCACAGGAGTCCACAAGTCAATAAGAAATAAAAGAAATAACTAACTGAGTCATTTTAGACATTCTGTAATTTTACTTGCATATCTGAGGCTCCAGATAAGTACCTTCAAGATATGAAGTTATCATCTATAATCATACCTGGCTTAAAACTGGTTGGAGCATTACTGCTTCCTGCCCCAGCAGCCCAGGGAACAACAAACAAAAGGGAAAGTTTCTTTTCCAATTTTAAGAAGTTCTACCTTTCCATTGTCTCTTTTGATCAGGTGTTCACTCCTTTTGTTGTTAATCCTTTACAGGAAAAGCAAGCAGAGTACAGACCAAGAGAGATTTTACAGCTAATTGGATGGCTGGGTGCCCATCAAAGGGAGCTACCCCTACTCTCCCCCACACATCCCCCCCATGTATCACCCCACATACTAGTAAATGTGCTTCCTATTTAAGGCACTTAGATAATAGCAGCATTTATAAACCTTTGTTTTATTAGAATTACAAATCAAAATCTGATCAAAGGGAGCCTTGTCATCAGATTTGATAAAAATAATAGATGTGATGCATCAGTGTATCTTATTTGTTATAGCTTAGGCCCAGATTTTTAAAGGTATTTAGACGCTGCTGCGCTCAGAGTCATAACATCTAACTAATTTAGGAGCCCTAAATCTCATTTTCAAAAAGCACTTAGACACTTAGGAGTCTAAACTCCATCTATTGTTGATGAGATTTAGAGCATGTCTACACTATAGGTGCTATTGTGGCACTGCTGTAGTGTAGACACTTCCTACGTCAACAGAATGGGTTTTTATGTCAATGAGGTTATCCATCGCCTTGAGAGGCAGGAGTGTGGTCAGCTGAAGAAATCGTCCATGGATTTAGCCACGTCTACACCAGGTCGGCTTAACTGTGGCACTCAGGACTGAATTTTTCACACCTCCTGAGTGTTATAGCTAGGTCAATCTAAATTGAAAGCATAGATCCAGTTCAGACTCCAAAGTGTCTAAATCCCTTCTGACAATGAGATTTAGTCCCCTAAATCAATTAGGTGTTGTGATGCTAAGCACAGCAATGTTTAAATACCTTAAAAATGACTCTAAGCGCCTTGGTAGGATTTGGCACCTAGTTGTATTATTAAGAATCCTCATCAATTACCCACTTCCTGTCAAAAATACTCTGCCACTAATCTATTCCTAAGAAATCATATCAAGTTCCCCTCCACACTGAGTCTGCATGAGCTCTAGTCTTTTTTTGAAAAAAGTTGATGGAAAGCAAGTTTAGTTAAGAAATGAACAATTTTCGTTCCCCAAAGACTATCAAATTTCCAGTCTTATAGTTTTAGTTAAAAATGCTAAATTGTAGACAATACTTTGGCAACATTAAATCAGTAAAAATACTGGCCACTTTGTTTCAATATTAACAAACAAAAAAATCTGGCATGTATTTATACACTATCCACCTCACCACACTCATTCATTAATTTGGACCCACATTCAGTTAAGGACTTAAGTACATGCTTAAACCTCGTTAGTAGCAACAGGATTACTCCGTTGCTTAAAGTCAAGCACACACAAACAAGTGTTTTGCTACATCAGGGCCTAAAATAGTTAGCGGTGAAGCTGATCATTCCCCTCCTTCCCCACCCCCCAAAAAAATCAACACAGATTTTCATTTAAAAACAGTATTTTTTAACTGACAAACAAGTGGTCAAAAATTTACAATTTGGAAAAAACTCTGATCAGCTCTAGAAGGAGGTCACACACACTAACTTGGAGCTTGAGAAGATGAGCAGTTCCACTTTAGCCACATTAGAAGTTGAAACATTAAATAAGCTCTTCGGGATAGAGACTGTCTGCTCTGTGCTTCTACAACTCTTACCACCGCTGCGGCTCCCAGGCATTATCACAATGCAAATAATAAACAAACTTCCCAGTGAGCTCAGTTAGAGAAATAAGTAAAGAGAAAATAAGAGAGAGATAGAGGAAGCATAATTAGAGGCTGCACACTTTATTGCTTGTGTAGGCAGAGAGCTGTGTGTTATCCAATTTTTGAAGTTCAAATGCAAACCTGGGTGTGGGAGTGTCAGAATGCACGCAATGCTGGATGAGGTGGGGGCAGAAAGGGGCCAACTGTGGCAAAGGGCATGGCTGAATGACAGTTCGGCATATATAATTAACAAAGTGTGTTACCCTCTGGTAAACTCCTGTCTGTGTGAGGATATGTGAAGGCAGCAACAGAAGGTGCCAGATAGCTTCCTCTGCCTGAGGTGCCAAATGGGCAAGCTGTGGGCCTCATTCTGGCAGAAATCAGTATTTTCCAGTTTTCACCAAAAACCAATAGGATCTGCCCACTGATATCTAGACCATTCCCTGGGATTTTGGATTGACTGGATGTGGTTTTCAAAAACTATTGTTACAGACAGACCAGTTGAGAGCAAGGCCTCGAGTTGCTCCAACAACACACTATTATCTCCCATTTTGGGAGTGCTATTCATGGCTCCATCCTCCGTATTTGAGGATGAGTTTAGGTTTGCACTTAAAATAGAGACCCAACCACTTTTAATGCAGCATGTTTCTGAGTTGCAGTTCATTTTTGAAAAAAATAATGTAAAATAATTTAGCATTTGCATTAAACATTTATTGATTTTAATGATTAATAATATGATCTTAATAAAGGAATAGCACAAAGTTTAATTTTACATGTACTTAGAATTCACTGGAATCTCATGCAGTGCCTGCAGTTGAAGAAATAAGATGACATTTAAACTTAAGTATTCATGATTGTTACATCTACCTTGCACACTGGTGACCCCATGATGTAAAATGGTTTTTAAAAATATCAAATGTGTCTTTAAAAACATCAGTTGAATCTAATCTGTGACCACAAATGCTACAATGCATTAATCATAATATATGGTTATTGAAGGTATCACTAAAGGGCAGAAGTATGGCTCTTTGGGTGCCTTAATTGTGTATTTTCATATCATAACATGTTTTGACTTTTTAAATTTAACATTAATTTTGAGGGGGGGGAGTTTATAATGCTTGTTTTTGTTCAATTAACACTACGTTTTTTCTCCTACAATAATTTAGATGAAGTCTTAACCCTAGTTCCATCTTAATACACTATTTTTGTCTGGAAAGATATATAGGTCCTAATTTTTTGCATTCTAAAGATCCCTACGCACTTTATATACTTAGAAACTTTATAATGCATACTACTCATTCTCAATGCATCTATATACTGTTATTACATATATGCTAATCAAAAACACTACTTACTCTTTCACACCCCACATACTCTCACCCATCACTGAAGTACAACCATCTCTGTGGTGGGATATTGTAGCTGTTTAATTTCGTATAGAAACACTACACAACAGCTTAAACAGAAAGCAGAAAATATGGAGGAGGGAAGGGTTATGGATAGAGAGAATGTAATTATCCACACTGAAATTTACCAGGGTGATGGGGCAGAAATCCTTGCTTTTACTAAAAATACTGCGTGTTCCTCAATGAGCACATATGCTCAATGCTGCTTTTGCATCTCATCGAAAAGAGCACTGTCAGTGGAACTGACCCAGTTGGTGCTTTGATTCAGTGCTGGCTTAGTTCACATTCGTATTGCCTGTTGCATCACCAATACCACCCTTCTGCAGTGCCTGGGATTTCTTTAGAGACCTGCCTCTGAATACCTATGAGACCCAATCTTGCTGAGCTGGTGAGATCACAGCTGAAAGTAGATCTGCTGCAGCAAAAAGGATGATAATACAATAACTGAACTAAACCAAGAAGTACCACCATTACTTAATGGGGAAAATAAAGAAGACAGGGCAGAGCTTCAACTAATTAGCACAAGTATTCATAGTCCTAAAAACCCCCGAAAGACTTCTCTGTTCCCAATGCCCTCCCTTCTCCTTTTGTTGGCACCCAGACAGGGTGGAGGAAGAAACTCCCTGACTTGAAAGCAAAGGGGATAAGAGTTGGATGGGGGAAGGGAAAGTATCATACTGGGACAGGAATCTGGGGAGACTAGGACTAAATGTGGGGAAGAGAAATGGTAACTTGGAGCTGGGGGAGATGGACTGGTTAGGTAAGGAGGCTGGCACTGGGATGGGAGAAGGGCAGTGAGCGAAACTGGCTGTGTAGAGACTGGGAACAGGAGCTGGTGAGGGAAATGGGAGGAGGTGACAGAGCTTAGATATGGATCTGGAGGGATGAGGAGAGACTGGGACTAGGGAACCATTACGGTATGGTGAGGAAGGTTAGCTGGAGGAGGAGAAAACAGATTTGATAAGGAACTGAGGGAGAATCTGGAAGGCACGGCACACAGACTGAGACGGGGATGAGAAGCCTGAGGAATAGATAGGCAAGGAGAATTTGAGGGGTTCTCAAACTGGGGGTCGAGATTCCTCAGGGGGTAATGAGGTTATTACATGGGGTGTCTTGAGCTGTCAGCCTCCACTAACTTTCATTGCAACTGAGAGTGCACAGCACTTCTGCAAATTAGACCCTAAGGTTTCCAGTTGAGCACCTAGGAAACCAGGAACACAGTTAGTGACTCCCTGTGAAAAAACTGTGTTAAGTGACTTGCCTTACACTACATAGGAACTCTGCGGCAGAGGCAGGGATAGAATCCAGTTCTTCATGGCAGCATTCAACAGCACAAACTAGGAGGCCCTCCTTTCTCATGCTACTTCATTCACTATATGCCTTCCAATTTCTGTGACAAATGAGGAGGGATCCTACAGACAACATCCTTCTTCGTGACACAACCCTGATTTATCCCCAGAAGAGCTCTATAGGCTGTGCACTGAATGAGGCAGGGGTCCTGTGGAAAAAATAGTATGTAGTCATGTAATTAGACTATCGTTCAGCCTACACACAAGGGGGATGAATTAAGATTGCACAGATAACTTTAATTCTGGCATTTTCTACCTCTGAGTGCTTGACTTTGCAATCTTAATAATAGTCTCAACATTTTGTGTGTGTCCAGCCCCCGCTCCCATGGTGAGGCAGAACCAAGCATACCTAGACCATCTCTGACAGGTGTTCTTTTAAATGTTCTTTAAAAATTGCAATGATGGGGATTCCATATCTTTCCCTGGAAGCCTATTCCAGTGTTTAACTATCCTTATAGTTAGGTATTTTTTCCTAATAGTTAACCTAAATCTCCCTAAGCCATTTCTTATTATCCTACCTTTGACACTCAGGAGAACAACTTTTCTCTGTCCTCTTTATAACAGCCCTTAACATATATGAACACTGTTCTCAGGTAGCCACCTGATATAAAATATCAAGGCACAGCAGTACTTTTCTTCTTAGTGCACTTAGAAGCTGCCAGACATTCCTGGATGTGTCAGTCAAGACAGATAGGATAGGAAAAAGATTTAAACAACAGGAACAACAACATGCCCAATTTTGACACACCCTCTGAGGAAGGGACTAGTAACAGAAGGCACTACCTTCACTGATCCCCCCCTCCACCTTCCTTATTCAAATGATTTTATCTCATCCACAGACTAACACTTGCTCCCTTTCTTACGGCCCTTTGATAGAGAAGCTTCATCCTTGAAAAAAGTGTCATGTGCCGTGAGATGTGGGTGTTTCAACAGTAACACTTTATATTTGCATATATTTTCATCCTAGTGTGTCAAAATGCTTTAATGCAAAAATTGGCCAACCAATCCACACAGCGTACCAAAGAAGAAGGTATATTATTACATTCATTTTCCCAATGAGTAAATATTAGGCACAGAGAGGTTGTAAATATCCCGAAACATCTCAGCAGCAGAGCTAGAAAGGAATCCAGGAGTCAACCCTGTCCTGCCCCCTCATCCCATGCTGACAACTACATATATAATCCTTCTACACATTCTAGTCCTTGTTAGTACATTCAAACAGTTAAAATAGCAGAAAACATATACAAAATAAATTTATAATATGGAAACTAGCTAATAAAATATGCAGAACAAAAGATTAACAGCAGCCCTGAGACAGAATTATTGTAACATTTGATAGTAGTGCAGGGTCGGCAACCTTTCAGAAGTGGTGTGCTGAGTCTTCATTTATTCACTTTAATTTAAGGTTTCGCGTGCTGGTAATACATTTCAGTGTTCTTTTAGAAGGTCTCTCTCTATAAGTCTATATATTATATAACTAAACTATTGTCGTATTGTAAAATAAACAAGGCTTTCAAAATGTTTAAGAAGCTTCATTTAAAATTAAATTAAAATGCTGATCTTACACTGCCGGCCCACTCAGCCCCCTGCCGATCTGGGGTTCCGTTCACCTAGGCCGGCAGCAGGCTGAGCAGGGCCTGTGCCTGGGACCCCAGCTGGTAAGGGGCCGGCAGCCAGAACCCCAGATCGGCAGTGGGCTGAGCAGCTCAGTCCACTGCTGCTCAGGGGTTCCATCCACCAGCTCAGGGGTTCCATCCACCGGGATCCCAGCTGCCAGACCACTCAGCCCGCTGCCGGTCTGGGGTCCCAGCCCTGCCCACAGTGGGTACCTACCTTCTCCCTGGTTCTGGCCCATTCTCTTCCTCGCTCTCTGCACTGAGCTGAGGGTGGGGGTGCACTGAGCACAGGGCTGGGAGTGAAGGAGCAGGCTAGGGATTGGGATGTAGGGTCTGGCCAGGAGCTAGAATGAGGGACGGGGCTCAGGGTTGGGGCAGGAGGTTTGGGTGTGGAGCGCTTACCTGGTCAGCTCCCGTTTGGTGTGAGGGGTGCAGGTTGGAATGGGGGGCGTGCAGGAGCTCCCATTTGGTGCTCAGGATGGGAGTGGGGTTGTGGGGATGGGGGTGCAAGAGTCAGGATGTATGGAGTGGGGGGCTGGGTATATGTGGGGGTGCCAGCGTCAGGGCCGGGATCATGCGCGGGGAGGAGTCAAGCAAAGAGCTGGGTGTGTGTGAGGGGGGTACAGGAGTCTGGGGGGTGTGCAGGGCAGGAGCCTGGGGTGTGTGCTAAGCTGCAGGTCTCAGGGCAGAGAGCTGAGGATGTGGGCTGGAGTCCTGGGGGTGCTCCCAGCCCCCTGCCCTGAGTGGCTCACAGAAGGGGACTGGAGGGGATGTGCCCCAATTCCACCCCTTTCCCCACGGCCCTGCCCCCGCTTCTTCTTTACCTGGGCCAGGAGCAGCGAACATGCTGCACTCCATTTGTGCCCCTCCCAGGCAAGGGCCATCTTCCAGCAGGGAGGCAGGGAAAGAGGGGAAAGGAGGAGGAGGGGGCAGGAACCTATCACTCTGCGGGAAGAGGCAGGGGAGCCGGGCAGGACCAAGCTTCCGCAGGAGGGGACGGGGAGCGCCCTGCCCCGGCCAGGGGGGGTGGGGGGGAAAGAAGAGCGGGCCGGGCTAGGCAGGATTTTTAATGGCACGTTGCAAGTGTGCCATTATAAATTGGCTCGCGTGCTGCCTTTGGCACGCGTGCCATAGGTTGCCAACCCCTGTGGTAGTGAATGCTCCAGTAAGGATTAGACTGGGAACAGTATCTAAATTTATTTTCAGTTGCTGTTCACTTATACTGTTTTTGCACATTTTCCAAAAGGGTTTTGTTTTAAAATGTTTAAGCTAAATCAGGTTCAGCCACTTTTGTGGCAGGAGGCAATCCACATTCCAAATGAAATTTTGGCGTTCACTTGTTGTTGTTTTAAGTCCTTTGTTAGAAAACAGATGTGGAAAAAAAACAAGAAAACATTTCTGTATTTGTGAGATCATGTTTATAATCTGTATTTATGCATATACACAAGAATTTACCACTTGGTTCTTTCTGACTTAACTTAAAGCCACATCAGTTAGGATGTATTGCTAAATTATGTAGCAAGGTATCTCTGCACTAAATCAATTTTTTAAAAAAATTTCCTGCCTTTTGATGGCTTGATTTCTTAACTCTAACTTGACATTAATTCTAGCTTCTGTACACACATCTTGTAACTTCCCTATATGAAAATGTACAATCTCAAAAATCATTTACTTTGGAAGGAGATATAGACTCTACAAAAGTGAAATTTGCAGGCAACTATTGATTGCCTCCACTGCTGCATATAAATAAGTCCCGATTTTTAGCAATATCCTACATTTTTGTTGACTGAAATACTAGCCTGTAGACTAATTGGGCAACAGAGATCACAGATAAGACCCCTTCTGAAATCTGGCCCCAAATGGTACAGGTGACAATATTTAAATAATTGTTTATCAAAAATCCCCCCAGAAAAAACTATATAGTTGTTTGTAATTAGTCTCTGTACATACTTAAATAAGATAAAACTGAATTTCAGCCAACAGTTTGAAGAGAAGTAACATTCACTGCAATCCCCCCTCCTCTTTTCATACATATAAAAACCCTTCCTTCTGGATTCACTTTAATGAACAACTGATCGAAACTGCATCCCGAGGGAGAAAACAGAACTGTGACTCCCACTTTGATCTCTTCCCCATGGAGAAATTCACTCCCTGCCTAGCTTGCAAGATGTTCATTTGATTGACATTTGCTCTGATGTGCAAACTGCTTTGAACTTCAGACATTTAATTCCCATCAGGCTGCAGTCATTTTTATTCTCCTTCAACAGGATTTACAAGCAGGAGGAGATCAGCAAATGCAGAAGATAAAATAAATTTTCAGGAGCTTTGAATCTTACATCAAAACAGTGTTGAAGCGAGCTCCAATTGGATTTCATTCAGCCTCAATTCAATGTAAATCAACTTCTGTGCAATTTCAGTTTAGAAAAAAATAAGAGAACGGTTTCTAAAAGTGACACATTTGTTGGGGTTTGCCTGGTGTATTAAGGTCCATTTCTTTTCTCTCACTCTTTGTTTAAACTCTTGTAAAGGTGGTTTTGGTGAGTAAATGCAGCTATGTAATGCATCCACCCAAAATTCAGCATTTTCTTTAAAATTCTCAAACCAGCATGTTTTATTGATAGCGGGACGTACCTTTCTACTGTATTTACATGCTGTAGGATTTAAATACTTAAATAGTTTGGGAAAGAAACAGTGGTTTTGATTTTTGTTTTTTTAACGTTAAGTGAAAATGGCCTCCCAGGCAAATCTACTGATGGAGGCCCCAATTCAGCACGGTACGTAAGCATGTGCCTAACTTTAAGCATATGAGTACTGTCATTGACTTCAAGCAGTGCCTGAAGGAGGAAGAGCATGCTTTCTGTCACATATAAAGAAGGTAAATTATCTGAGTCATGTGCTTGGGAGAAATACTGCAACATAGCAGTGCATGTATTGACACAAGCAATTGTAGCAAAACCCTCTCTAGCCTGAAGCAGAGGCACACTTCCTCCCACAAAGGAAAAGTTACATTCCAAGACAGCCAGTTTCTCAATGCCCATTAATTTGAAAGTCTGTTTTTATACATGTAACTCCAAGGCTCACATTACTGAAGCTTTCCAGATTCCCTGAACGCCCATAGCCATCTTTGTTAATCTGGTCTGCTCTAACCAACAGAGTATAAATTCCCTTTAGTAAGGGCCAATCCAGTTCTCTTTTGGAAGTGCAGCACTTCAAATACTAACTAGAGCAATACATTTTAAAGGGACTGATGGGATTCCCCTTATCTTCCACTTAACTGTTCATGAGAGGAAGGATAAACAAAGAAAGAGCTGTGATAAAATTGAAGAGCATTAGCAAATATTTAACCACCTGTTTAAAAAGGAGAAAAGCCCAGACCACTTCTGAAGGAACTATCGCATTCATAAAGTAAATGATCTTCAAAAATAGGTTTTCAGGTTTACTTATTTAAACAGCTACACTAATGGACGTACTGCAAAGTTGTCAAGTAATATGTTACACTGATAAGTATTACTCCATTCTATCTTTTCACAAATTGAGACAGATAAAAGCATTCCATAAACTCTTATCAGCAGTGGGCACAAAAAAACAGTCCTCAAGCAGTCCCAACAATGTAAACAATGCCAACTAAACACAGGAAAAAGTTGAGTACTCTTAACATGAACCAAATACCATTACAGAGTACTTTAAATAAGTATTTTTGTAGACTCCTAAAATAATTTCATACAAAAATTAGTACTTTAACTCATATCTCCTGGGCAGAGGGAGGGGTCTGCACATGTGTTCACGTGCATGCATATGCCACACACACGCAAATAAGTTCCTCACTGCTCTCAGAGATGACCCACTGGGGCCACTTGCAGAATGCCACTGATACAGGATTGCATGGGGAGGGGTTTTTAAAGCCTCGGGGAGGGAGAGGGGAACAAGAACAATTTGTCTCTATCTAGAAGGAAGTCAGTTCTCCACCTCTTTTTTTCTTGAGTGAATGGTAGATCTTATGAAGATTAAGAAACTGATAAGCTCCTGGAAATGGAGTCCTGTCTTCAGGACAAGGATGGAACAGGCAGCAGCAGCAGAACTAGCTCCTTCATGTTACCCCCACACATATCTTTCGGAAATAACTCTTACTGCAGTTATCCATGGCTCTGTAATCCTCAGACTGCACTACTGCAATGTGCTCTTTGGCCCCAAGGTACTTATCTCTATACTGCAAAAAAAAAAAGACCTGCAGCTGCCAGTCTACGAGCCCAAGCGGCTCGGGCTTGCATGACAGGGTTGAAAATAGCAGTACAGATATTTGGGGCTCAGGTTCCAAGACCCATGCCCCAGCTCTGGGTTTCACAGGCTGGGCTCCAGGCTGGGTTCTTATGTCTACAGTGCTGTTTATAGCACCATAGCGCAGTGATTCTCAAACTTCTGTATTGGTGACCCGTTTCATACAGCAATCCTCCGATACAAATGAAAAAACTCTTTTTTATATTTAACACCATTATAAATTCTGGAGGCAAAGCAGGGTTTGGGGTGCAGGCTGATAGCTCGCAAACCCCTGAGAGGGTCACAACCTCCAGTTTGCGAACCCCTGTCATAGCATATGCCTGGGTCAGCTGACCCAAGCTCTGAAACTGAAGGCCATGTTTATGGGTTTTTTTGCAGTGTAGACATACCCTAAGTGTTAGTGAGGCTACACACAGGCATAAAGACTCTGTTGAAAAGAGGCCACCTTTGAAGACCACTCAGAAGAATCAGCAAATGCAGAACAAGGCTACTGCCTTTGGACCCAATCATGCAAGAAGCCATATGTCTCCCAGGGGACCTGAAGTATAGCTAGGCACTACATCTCTAGTCCTTGAAATCAACGGAAGCTAAAGCCCAAAGAGGAGGGTGGACATCAAATCCTGAACTTCAGCTTGATTCGCAACTTCAAAGTGCTGTCTACACAGGTATTTAGAGCCCTAGTGAGAGTCCCATTAGCCCGAGTCTGTCAACCTGGGCTGGGTGGCTCATTCCCAATCACTCCAAAATACTGCACTGACCATCACCCTACATGGTTTGTGCTAATTAAAACTCCCCTCCCTAAGCAAAGACAGAGTACAGGGCATCTGTGCAAGCTTAGGCTGAAGTAGCATCCATGGCCTTCTGGGCAGCCGCTGCAGTGCTGGGCTATTGGATCCATGTAACTGTCGGTTTACTAGCCACAAACCCCCATTCCCAGGCCTATTGTGAAACTGTGCTTCCTGGTGTAAAGCGGGCGCAGAGACAACCATGTGTTACCTCTCACGTGAGCCATAAAGTGGCTTCTGGGTTGCTTCTGCTGCATCTTGGCCCTTGGCTTAAGCCAGAAGATTTGGTCCTAAGAAACTGACCTTGCATAAGCTGACCATGCAGACCGTGCTACTGCACACTCTAAGGTCTACAGCGTGCTTTGATCTATCCCACTTTGAAACAGGAGTAGTACTTTAAGTGCATGGGAAAAGGATTCACATGGACAAGAAGCCCACAGACAAATGTAATGAAAGTGCACAGGTTAGTATGAGATCAATTTACCCGCCAGCTTGGGAGTACTACAAGCCCATAGTGAGATTCCTGTAGAATATGCACTCAGTTCTAATTGCCTTTTTCAACACAGAAATACAGCGGAAGGCAACCAAAATTATTCCAGAGCTTGGGATTTTAAATTCACCATATGCTGAAATGACTATAAAACACACAGTTCTAAAACCTAGGACAGCATGTCACATCTGAAACAAAGTTAACCCAATTTTAACTAATATTTAAAGGATCTCAATTGCAAAAAAATCTGCCTGAGAATTTTGTATTCTGTATAATAAACATCCTGGGCCCCAATGTCCAAGTTCATTGCATGTGAGTGCATCTCTGTGCCGGTATGGAGCCCTACTGACTTTGGTGGGGCTCTGTGTGGTCGTGGTGAATCTGTATGCAAAGAACTGCAGGATCAGAGCTTAAGTCGGGCGGGGGGGGGGGGGGGCGCCCGCCCTCTATTTTTACAGCTCATTTACTTTGTGCATTTGACAGCACTTTATGTTTAACTTATTTCCACTGTTTGGTTGATGCTCTGTTAGAGCCCCTTTTGTATACAGTACTAACAGGATGATCTCACCCTGATGCACTGCTCTGGGAGAAACTCACTTGTAAGTTTTTCCCTGGGTCCTACAGGAAAGGATTTACTAGAAACCGCAGAGATATTAAAGCATGATTGCCAAATCAGCACACAGATAAATGGCAACTTGCATCCCTAGAGTTTCCAAACTACTTCATTTGTGTTTTCTTGGGAGACGAGTGTTTTAAGTATTATAAATGGGCTATGTAGTCTGATGCAATGGGGTTTTATTAAATCAAGGAGCAATGTAATTCAATTAAACTGTGTTTTTGTTTTTTTAAAAAAACAAAAACGCCCCAATTCAATCATAAAGTATGTCTGGAGCCTGCATGGCATCTGTTTTTCATGGCTTCTTCAGGCTCCTTTAATGTGGAAACCCAAGCTTAACTTTTCCCAGGAGGTGTTAGGAGATTAAAAGATCCATATTATTTTCCCCTCTCTGCCTTCTCTTCGCCTTCTCAACCACACAGCAGGCTAGCTTTCCTTCAGTCTGAGAAGGGCTGGGCACAGCTTTATCTGCCTTTCATCAACATTCTTCTGGCTGGTTGGAGAAGTGATATGTGCTCCCTCTTCCAAGAGCTCCGTGTGCTGGCACGGCAGCGTTCCCAGCCTTTTAAAGCCATGGAACAGGGAACAAGCTCACCTCTGTCATTCTGATCTCCTGACCACTGATATACTTTGTTGCCATCAGACTGCCTGGGCCAATACCATGTTTTTGCACCTTCTGCACGAAGCTGAGACGGCTTGCAAACCACCTGACACTGGCCCCTTTCTGCTCTGCAAGAAGCCCAGACATATGTAATGGAAGGTAGGAAAGGCTGGCCAAGCACATGCTCTCTCATCAGTGGAATGCTCTGTCAAAAAGGGCCTCGATCTTGACTCCTATCAGCAGTAGAAAGCAGACCTTATGAGTTCATTTGTGCAGGGAGTGATAATTTGACTAGTGTTTCTTCCCTCCCCTCCCCTCTAACTCCCGAAATACAGAGTTATAATTATTGATCCATATAGAAGGAATATTTTAGGATGTTGGAAAATCCCTAGGAAAGAAGTGGAAACCCCTCTCACCCCAACCCAAGGGGGTTCTTTAGAGGTTATGCAAGGGGGCTTGCTAATTTGCTTAATGAGGTAAATCATGTCCTTATTATTACAGCGTACTACAGGGAATTCTTCTTGGGGTTGACTTAAGTTCCTTTGAGAGAGCAGTCCTCTCATAGGCATAGCTGGCTTTTTCTTCCACACTGCCCTTCTTTGAGAGAAGATGAAGTAGATTCGTACCTGTCTGCAGTCTAGGCAGGATATTACTTTGTCATTAAGAAACACACTGAATCTCCCCAAGAGTTCAGGTGCAAGAGGTACACTAGGCTTTAGAGTTAACAAAGAGCCCAGACTCAGGACATGCAAAATCTCATGTCCGGAGCTACTAGACTGTGGAGGCAGAGACCCCCTCAAAGAATGTCATCCTGATCTATCTGAGCCTTGGGAAGACACTCATGGAAGTGCCACTGGAAAGTTCTGTGGGGCTTGAAGTACTTTATGAATCACTCCACTGCAGAAAAATTGGTCTGCATGTGATTCGCTTGCATATGGTTTCATCCTCCTGCCCCCTCTCTCCCCTACATATTGCTATTTGCTTCTGTATTTAAACCTTGCTGAAGTGCAGCTGTGAATGCAAGAAGCTGCACCTGAAGCCAAGAAACAAAGACTAGCAAAGAAATGTACAATGCTCTGAGACTTTGATTTAGGAGTCCATCTCTATTTAGCAAAGCACTTAATTGCATATTTAACTTTATGTGATAAATCCCACTAACATCAGCACATGCTTAAATACTTTGCTAAATAGGGATGGATTTAAGCATATGCTAAAATGCTTTGCTGAATTAGAGAATATGGAGAAGTTGATTCCAAAACTGCTCAACAGCCACTTATTGTTCTGCCTTGGTGAGAGGACTTGAAGTGGAATATAACATTCTTCTGCACACACTCCCTTCTGGGGAGAGAATGAATGAACACACACATAGCAGGATGTCAGTCACATTGCTTAGTGCTACTGGAAGACATGCAGATACTACAGTGATGAGGGTTGGATAAAAACCTATACAGAATAGAATAGTACAGATTGGGGGCTCCAAGTCTAAGAAATAATGTTATGTGTTCCCCATTCCGACAGCAGCAGTTATCCAACAAATTATAGTTTGATTCTGTCATCCATGCATTCCATGATTCTGGTACATTAACGCCAGCTGTGTATTAGCATGGTTGCTGCTGCTACTGCTAAATGTAAACAGCCCTCAGCTGCACATGAAACACAGTGGGTGGCAGGGTCAGATGACAAATATATTTTCCAACTTCCATTGCAAGTACAATAAAATACAAAGTAAAAATACAAAAATACTACTTCTCAGTGTCTTGGTAAGTGGTTTGTAATAGTTTTCCAATAAATCCTATATCACTGCAATTCTAGAAATCTCAAACATTACACAGACGTATGGTTTAAACAAGCCTCTATAAAACCAACTGTTCATGTCAAACTTCCTCACGCACTGCTATCAATATTGTTCATTTGGACTCTGCACGATATGAGCTTCATCTCCAGTGCTACATAATGGCAATAAAGTACACATTGTTTTCATTGTCATCTCTCACTATAATTAAAGTAGAGACTAAAATGTCAAGCTGATTTTATGTTGAATTTCCAATTTTATTGGTTTTATTTCCTTTTTATTGGTTTGTTTTTACTATCTGATCGCTGTACTCTTGTGTTTTCATTCATCTTAAGCAATATAGCAATGTATACTTTTTACTTCTAAACCAATGTTCAGATTGCCAAGCTATACACTGTCACCCTTTAATCATCTTTGTCCAAATTAAAACCCTCATTTTTTTATGCACAAACACAAAAAACCACTATTCCATTTATCAGTTTTTTTCATACTAGCCTGCTACCAATACTTCATTCCAATTTTCCATAAGATGCTGGCAAAAATCCACAATACTGAAATTACAAAAGCTTGGAGAAGAAATATATGGAAAATTGACTATAAAAATAAATGCTAACAATTTGGCTTCTGATTACATACAGAACTGAAATGGCTATGCTTTCTATGGGTGTCTGGTAATAATTTGATCCAATAATTTGATTTATTTTATTTATTTCTCTTACACTAGTCAAGATACTTGGGTTATGCTCCCGCCTTTGCCACCAGACAGAGACAAAGAGTGAAGTATTAAATGGTATCATATCCTTTGTACAAGAGGATTTTACAGCTTGATGTCCTAAAAATAAATTAGGACTAAATTATAACTTCAGTGCTTGAGCATTCATAGTGTGGGTTGATGTGTTTAGACCAGTAGTGGGCTACCTCGGCTTGTGAGCCATGAGACATTTTGCTGATGTTGACTGTTCACAGACACGGTCCCCCACAGCTCCCAGTGGCCGCGGTTCACTGTTCCCAGCCAATGGGAGCTGTGGGAAGCGATGGCCAGCACATCCGTGCGGCCTGCAAGACTCCTCTCCTCTCATGGTTTTATATGTCAACAGCACAATACATAATGGAGGTAGTGGTCTTCCTGGCTCTTCAAATAGACTGTCTGAAACAAATGTCTCTGACAGCCGTGAACTTTCTCACCTCCCTGTTCATCACACCAGAGTGTTAACTCTAAGACCCAATAATGTCACCTTAAATGTCAATGTTAACTATTCCTTTGCTGATCCCTTTAGCAGACTAGGTGAGAAAGGGGACTGATGCCCATAAAATGGAATTGGGAGTTTCTTCATTTCTCTCCCTGCAGCATGAAAGGAAGAGGACAGGCAGGAAGTCAGAAAAGGGGGAGAGAAAAAAGAAGAGAAATAAAGGGCAGAAATTAATGTTCACAAAAGTAAGGATATTATTTTTGAATGATGCTGAATGTGACAATAAGACAGTTACTAAATAGTAACACTAATGAAAACAAAGTTTTGTTCTATAAAAGGCTATGTTTACTCCTTTTCTTTGTATAACCTTTCATTGACAGCTGTGGGATACCTGCTGTGGATTTAGTTTCATAGTTCTGCATAATAATCCTGGCCCCAGGATTATAATTACATATTCAGTTTGGCCTTCTCCGTAGAATTAGTTGGATGACCCTTTCAAACAAGAGCAGACAACCAACTGGGAACCACTTATCTGATTCAGTATTATTCTGCCCACTAAACAGTATCAGAGAGAATATCTTTAATAGAACACTCTCAACTGCTTCTTCTATGTTTTATTAGCAGTGGCTCCCACCTTTTTTTTAAAAATCACTTGCTGTGAGGAATTCATAACTTAGATCCATGGACATTTTACCCTGCCAATAGATTTGAGGTTCCAAGTTGCTTCTAGGCTAAAATTCATTTTGTTAGGACAAAGCTGAAGTAAACGTAGAATCCATGAAAAGTGCCAAGATAGCACTAGAGACTGACACCATCTATTAATTAACAAAGACTATACAACACAGGCAATGGACTTTGAGTTTCACCACACCACCTTCGTCTCATCTGCCACTGCAAACTGCAGTGCTGTTGACTGGCAAGCCCGTTTCTAAGAGATGAGAGAGTAGTTCAGTTTCCATTCTATTCTAATCCTTGGCCTCTTTGCTGAGGCTGCCAAAATATGGTTAATTAGCATTAGTATTTTGATGTGGGCATCTGCCCACTCGGAACTGGATTCAGACCACCAAACTTGCTTCACACAGACCGCTGAATAGAGATGTAAATGCTTATTTATAGCTATCTGGGGCCTAATCATGTTAAGATCGGGGCCTGTATTTCTGTTCAAATAAATACAAACAAAACAGGTTACATTTTCCAATGCACCTGAAACCATGTCATAGCCCTGAATTAAAGCTGTGCTCAGACATCTAAATATAGTGAATAATTACTTTTTATTTGTATATTTCCATTCCTAAGTAAACACTTGTTAATATGATACCTCTACAAAGTTGGACACATAATAAATACAGCTTGCAGAAATTGTTTTTAACACATTAACCCAACCCATCTTTCTCTTCTGGAAAGGCTGTTTAATCCAATCTGGGTTTCAAAATCAAAGATCTCTAGGTTGAGCTTTCTTTAATGCACTTTATAACAAGCCAAAAATGACTTCCTTCATCAATTATACCCACTAAAATAAGAGAAGCTGGGACTCCAGAATAAATCAGCCATTACAGAGAAAATGATTACACAGAAAACCCGAGTTGCAATATGATCACCACTCACTTCAGCATATTTACACTGAAGAGTATTGTACTTCACAATGAATCCCTTTGAAATAAATGGATCTACTCACAGAGTAAGAGACTACTCAAGTAATTAAGAGCGACACAATCTGGCCTAACAATAGTGGTAAGAGAAGGATCAGGACTACTCTTTTGTCATTTTCCAGTGGTCACAAGAGTGGCAGACAACACAGACTCCACTGCAAACACTTTAATCCTGTACTATCAGTCTTTCCTTTTCCACAATTTATTTGAAAGCATAAGTAATCTTAGCACTAAATACTTACTCCATCATAGATGGTGGAATAGTACAGCAGTCTTGGATTGCAGTCAGGGGTGATGTCAGGTGAGCAGTATATGACGCTTCAACTACTTGCTTATTACGATTCACTACATCCAAGTAACGATTAAACTTTTCCCGAATTTTTTTTGCAAGCTGAAAACAAAAATATTTAAAATTAAATCAAAGACTTTTGAACTATCTTCTGCTATGCTAATGGATCTGTGTTAGAAGAAAAACAAACTGCATAAATAAAGCTAAAAATTCCAGGCTTTATGCAACATATAATTTAATTTTTACTGTGCACTTTGAAATAGTTATCATGTGAGTCCTAAAATGGCCATAAGGAATCTGTACAAAATGCTAAAATATATTTACTCTCTTGCAACAAATACCCAAGAATTCTTCACTTTTCAGCCATACTAAGTTAGCTCTAGTTAAACCAGACATCATGAAAAATCACTCATTTTGCACTGTGAAAATATACTTAAAATGCATTAAAAATAATGATGTGTTGTAGCCATGTTGGTTGCAGGATATTAGAGACAAGGTGAATCGAGTAATATCTTTTATTGGACCAATTTTTTTATAGGACCCAGACCAGAAGGAGAGCTGTGTGTAAGCTTAAAAGAAGGTCTTTCTACCCAACAGAAGTCAGGTCCAATAAAAGATATTCCCTCATTCATCTTGTCTCTCTTAAAAGTAAAGAGTTAGAATACCTTCATTTAATTGTTTTAAATGAAAACTGATACATAGCGTTCAGCCTTTGAAAGTTATCTAAACTTCATTCTCATATTTTTCTCCTCACGTCTTCTAGCATAGGACCTGGTCTAATTCTCTTTCAAGTCAGTGAGAGTCTTTCCACTGCTGTGAGCCGGAGTTGGATCAGATCCTTTGTGCAGTGCTTAAGGATACTGCTGCTGCATTTAACACCTAACACAAGTATTTCAAACAATTTTTTCTGAGAAGGCCAAGAGAACATATGATGGAGATTCAACTAAACAGACCATTATTATTAAACATAAGTACTTATGCCTGGGCCCCTAAATCCATATTTAGGGTCCTAAATAAACAGCCTGAGCACCCCAAGTTGTACTGATTTCAATGGCAGATGTGAGTGCTTAGTGCCTTAAAAAAAAATATGGACTTTTACTGAATTTAGGAGCTTGACTTTAGGCACTCTCTATTTGGTAATTTTGGCTAGTCTTTTTACATCTCTCTAATTTAAGAAATGTTATATCCCTGAAATGTAGTCAACATTACACAGGGACCTCCCTGGGCTATTTGCTTTTTTAGTCCATCAGCCCAGGGAGACAAGATCAGCGTTCATGCCGCACTCCCTGTCATTACCCGGCACAAGCCAAGGAAGCTCATGATATAACCAGCAAACCAAATTCAGTGATGAATCCTGGTCACATGCCATCTGAGGCACCTTGCACATACGCTAAGAAGAAGATCCAAAATCCATTGAAGTCAGTAGAAATGGATCAGGCCACAAGAGCATGATTTTGTTTGGCACACTTGGTAATATCCATGATAGTACATCCTCCACAGCTTGCCTTCTGAACAAAAGGGAATAATCTTTTAACAGTTTAATACAGGTAGTGAATATTTAAAAATGTTTCACTTCCCATTATAATTAACTGTATCTTCAGAGCTGAAGAAAATTCTTTAATTACTATACATGCATCATTTGCTCCCTTCCAACTCCAACTCCTCAGCTAAAGAAATGATCAGACAACACTAACAAATTTGTACAGTGAGAAATGCCATTGGTCAGTTCAGGTCTCTAGGACTGACAAATGTCTTTCCTAACTATTACTAATGGAATATTTCATCATGATTTACCTTTTTATATGAATAATAAGGCCCCACACTGATAACAGCAATGAATTTGCCTCCATTGTTCCATCAAATATTACAGCTCAATTACAGGTCTCCAAGGAACATAGTTTTTAACAGACTACTGCTCAAATGAAATGACTTGTAGAATTATATCTAATTGGTTTTGTAGAATGATTTATTACTACCACACCAGAGAAGTACTAATAGCCTCCCTCTTATATTTCTTTCAATTGCCAGATAATAAGTAGCTGAGTAGGTTCTCTCTTTTTCCATTTTCAGGCCAGTTTTCTTTTTGATTAACCGTATTCATCAGCATATTAACACGTGAATACCTAAAAAATATACAAGCCAAAATTTCTAAAACAACATGTTTCAATACTATTTTAGAACATTTTTCTCTCAGTCTGGGCAACTGAATGGCTGTGGTCATGCTTTCATTAATTATTAAAAATCACAGAGAGCAGAGAGAGGTTTAAGCCTGCTGACAAAATAGATGATGCAACTAATTGTAAAAAGAAAAAACACATGTAGAGAAAAAGAACATAGAACACTTATTTAAATTAAAATTTGTTAGTTTTTGTTAACTGAATACTGTATGTAGTGACAGGTTTCAGAGTGGTAGCCATATTTGTATCAGCAAAAAGAATGAGGAGTCCTTGTGGCACCTTAGAGACTAACAAATTTATTTGGGCATAAGCTTTCGTGGGCTAAAACCCACTTCACCAGATGCATGAGTTTTTGGTCACAGAATTTGCTTTTTTATGTTAGCAGTTCAACTGGTAGTAAAACCCATGTCCCTATGAGCACCTCTCTCTCTGTGCATTCACCAAAGTCTACAGGTCTGACAAATCTTTTTGCAGAATCATCTGTACCACCAAACACAGGGATTCCAGTGAGAAGCTGATGCAACTTATATAACACCTTCCCATCAGATGATCTCAAAATGAATCACACTCATTTTTCTAAGCTACCCAACACCTCCTGCAGTTGACAAGTATTCTCACCCACATTTTATGGATGAGGCACAGAAAGGAGTTGCCTAAAATCACAAAAAGCTGCAATTTGAAAACCATCTTCTGACACAGTGGGGCACTGCGTGGTGTGAGACAGAAAATTCACAGAGGCCTAGAGCCCTAGTGGCTGAAGAAGAGGATCACAGTACATGAGCCCAGACCCGCCACTACTTTTCAGGCTTACGTTCTTCCATCTTCAAAACAGAACAGATTGAAAGAACGGTGTCAAGACCAAACCTGCTATAAAGAACTAAAGAATGTACAGTATCTGTCATCACTTGTGCCCATTTGATTCCCACACACAAAACGTGCAAACTAACTGTGAAAAAAAGATAAGGATTATGAGGTTATTGGCCTAGTGGATCGGGGAGGACAAGCAGATGTGATAGATTTGGATTTTAGTAAGGCTATTGACACAGTCCCACATGACACTCCCATAAGCAAACAACGGAAATGCATTCTAGATGAAATTACTACAAGGCGAGTGCATAACTTGTTGAAAAACTGCACTCAAAGAGTCGTTATTAATGGGTCTCTGTCAAACTGGGAGAAAGCATCTAATAGGATTCTGCAGGGGTCAGTCCTGGTTCTGGTACTATTCACTACTTTCATTAATGACGTTGATAATGGAGTAGAGAGTACGCTTATAAAATTTGTGGATGACACTCTGCTGGGTTGGATTGCAAGTATTTTTGGAGGTTAGAATTAGATTACCATTTTATGTTATGACTTTACCCATGTGTAATGCATTTCAAATGTCACTATTTGACAAATCAGGGATTTGGTGATAATTCAACAAGATGAAATTCAATAAAGAAAAGTAAAAAGTACTTCATTTAGGAAGAAAAAAATCAAATGCACAACTTCAAAATGGGGAATAACAGGCTAGATCAGGGATAGGCAAACTATGGCATGCGTGCCAAGTGCGACACGCGAACTGATTTTCAGTGGCACTCAGACTGCCCAGGTCCTGGCCACCAGTCTGGGGGTCTCTGCATTTTAATTGAATTGTAAATGAAGCTTCCAAAACATTTTAAAAACCTTATTTACTTTACGTACAGCAATAGTTTAGTTCTATTTTTATAGACTTATAGAAAGAGACCTTCTAAAAATGTTAAAATGTATTACCGGCACGTGAAACCTTAAATTAAAGTGAATAAATAAAGACTCGGCACATCACTTCCGAAAGGCTGCCAATCACTGGGGTAGATGGTAGTACTGCTGAAAAGGATCGGAGGGTTATAGTGGATCACAACTGAATGAGTCAAAAATTTGACGCAGCTGCGTAAAAGGTTAATTCTTCTTCAGGGGTGTATTAACAGGGGTGTAAGACACAGGATGTAATTATCTTGCTCTACACATCACTGATGAGGCTTCAGCTGGAGTACTTTGTCCAGTTCTGATCACCACACTTTAGGAAAGATGTGGATAAATTTGAGAATCCAGAAGATGGCAACAAACACAATAAAAGGTTTAGAAAATCTGACCTATGAAGAAAGGTTACAAAAAACTGGGCATGTTTAGTCTTAGAACAGTCTTCAAATATGGTAAGGACTGTTATAAAGAGGATGATGTTCTCCATGTCCACTGAAGACAGGACAAGAAGTAATGCGGCTTAATCTGTAGCAAGGGAGATTTAGGTTACATATTAAGAAAAACTTTCTAATTACAAGGGTAGTTAAGCTCTGAAATAAGTTTTCAAAGGAGCTTGTGGAATTGCTATCACTGGAGGTTTTTAAGAATGGTTTTGACAAACACCTGTCAGGGCTGGTCTAGATTTACTGGGTCCTGCCTCAGTGCTGGAGACTAGACTTGATGACCTTTCAAGGTCTTTTCAAGCTTTACATTTTGAAGGTACTATGAAATCAAATTTTGAAACCTCAAACTTTGCTGTGAAATGAAATAGTCTTCCTCCTTTCAGTTCTTGTCACGGTCCTCTTCAAATCAACTTCAAACAATTGCTTTTCTTTTCACTGTTCAACTTTTATCTAGTACTTATGTTTCTACATTTTCCCCTTTTCTTTATGGAACTGATAATGAATAACGATGACCCAGTGCTTATTCCAATCAGTGTAGCCATTTTACGTCCATTTCTTTGGGCAGCCAACATGCAGACCGTATTTTTTTAGTTACCCGTCAGGTTAAACAATAACACCATTTTGTGTTATGATGCTACCTATATGTATGCATTTCAAATGTCACCATCTCTACTGACAGTGTTTCATCACAACATCAGTGAATTTCACTTAAATTTTTCCAGAGACATTTTTCGCATTGTGTATTCCCTTAAAGCCTTTTTAAAGCTCCTTATACCTCTAAGCACTATATCTCTGAAGTCGTCTTTTGGGGGGGGGGGGGCAGCTAGGGAGTATGTTCAGAGAAAGGAAAGTTACTGAACACATTATTTATGGCTGTAACTTAAAGTTAAATAATTTTTAATGTCAAAGACTGTATCCAAAATACGTATCAATGAATTTGACAAGCATGGATGATATAACTGACTTACACAGAGGGATTAACATCCAGGAAAGTTTCACTTGCATATTGAAGAATGTATTTAATATCTTACTTTTGAATTCCTTATGAGTCATAATATTTTTGGCATCCTGACTTTATAGATATCTTGGGGATTTATGCAGTCTCGTATTCTGGACCACCTCATAAATGATATTTACTCTTCTGTATCCCTTTTATTCTTAAAAGGCCCATTGCTGTCCTCCATACTCACAGCAGACCACTGAGTTCTACTTGAGTTAAGCACCTCAGGCTCACAACCATCCCAAGCTATTTGTATATTTATACTATTACAGACTCAGACAGTTCTCATTTCTCTGAATGACACCGATAACACTTTTTACCAATATATGAAGAACCAGCAATTCTGCTTTTCTTAAAACAGTATATCTTCATTTTAGAGATGTGGAAGCAGCTGAGGAGATAATGCTTAAGTCAAAACGTCACCTAGTTAAAACTCTGATCTCCAAATTCCTTTAGACTATGTATGGAGATGTATTTCTTACTGAAATCTGCAACTGAGCCTCATCTCATCACTGTCTAATGTAACTTTGAAGGATACAGCAATCTCTTAAGTCAGGGGTTCTCAAACTGGGGTTCAGAACCCCTAAAGGCATCACGAGGTTACTACATGGGGGGTCACGAGCTATCAGCCTCCACCCCAAACCTCACTTTGCATCCAGCATTTATAATGATTTTAAATATATTAATAAGTGTTTTTAATTTGTAAGGGGGGGTCATACTGAGAGGTTTGTTATTTGAAAGGGGTCACCAATACAAAAGTTTGAGAACCACTGTCTTAAGTAAAAGAGCAGACACCCTCACACTTACTATTGGCTACCTTTTAATTGGATCTCTCTCAGCATTAAGTAAAAATGGTCACTTAGACCATTAATATGAAGTGTTGCCATGCTAAAGACCTCTTTCACACTACAAGCACCAAAGAATGTGTGTTCGGCAATTGTGTAAGGAAAGCCCTGTCATCTAATACCCTCACTTATTTTTTTTGTTTTTAAACATACCCTTTTCTTCTCTCTTTCCTTAAGATATTTTAAAGGACTTTGTCTACTGCAAGAGAAAAAAAAAATCAGACTGCCTTCCCAATATGCTACTTAACCTTTGTTAGAATCCAAATTATGTGCTAATGTACAAGATCAAGTACAACAAATCCAGGGCTTTTTCCATTGTCACTCATATCAAGACTGGCTGGGGTAGTGAAGCGCCCAGGGCAAAGCTGGATCATATCTGACACATAAGGGACCTCTAACAAAAAAGTCCCTTCTATTATTAAGAATCTTAAAGTGAAACATTGGTGTGTTTCTTCTGTTAATGTTTTTGGATATTCAGCTGAGGAACATTAAGAACTGACTGACAGTTTTTTAAGATCAAGACTACATGGACATTGAGTGCTGATATGTGAAACTGAGGGAAAGCAGATGGCAGCCAAGAGCATTATTCTTCTCTTCTTCTAGTTTAGACTGTGTGGGATGAACTTTTTAGGCAGTATCTGACCTGCATCAATGACAAATGCATCAATCTGATCCATAGATTTTTAGGACCAGAAGGACCACTCTGATTATCTAGTCTGACCTCCCAGTTGTTCTGAGATTAACTGTAGATTCTTCTTCAATTTCCTGGTCTGTAGCCCCAAGAACCTATGTATTTTACCACGATCTTCAGACACTTTCTCTCGTGGACTGTGAAAGAGTTAAATTTACATGGGAATTTGTCCCTCCTTCCTACCCAAAATTGGCTGGGCTCCACTCTGGGCTATGGTGAGCTACCGTGGTTTATGACCACTTAGCATGTGTCATATAATACAAACCACAGTGAGCTACCATGGTTTGTATTATATGACACATGCTAAGTCTTCCCTCTGATGCAACTGGAAACAGAATGATTAGGAGAAATAGGAGAGAGCTAACACCCTAAACTGGGACTTGGCAGATCCGGGTTCAACTCTTGGCTCCATCTCTAGCTTTGACTTTATCTGACCATGTCCAAGGGATCAAGGAGGATTTTTTCTCTCCAAATGTATTCTGTTTTTTTTAAACCTCCTTCTTCTAAAGCATCAGGGATGACCACAGATGGAGCTGGACATTGGATGGGGTGCGCCAAGGAGGTGAAGTGGAATTATGCATATTCTCTGTCTCTCAGGTGCCTGATTGGCTGATTCTTGCTCACATGCTCAGGGCCTGACAAATCTCTATATGTGGGACTGCAAAGGAATTTTCTCCCAGATTAGATTGGCAATGACCTTAGGGGTTTTTATTTTTCTTCCTCTGTAGGTGTGGGTCACCTGCCAGGATTATCTGGGTCTCTCACTTAATCATTTCCTTGCTACTGTGGGGACCTCGGGCAATGAGGAACCTCAGTCCCTCCTACTGCCCACCGAGGTTGTGGAATCTCCATCACTGGAGATTTTTAAGAGCAGGTTAGACAAACACTAGTCAGGCATGGTCTAGATAATACTTAGTCCTGCCACGAGCTCAGGCGACTGGACTATATCATCTCTTGAGGTCCCTTCCAGTCCTATGATTCTCTGCCTGTCACACATGGTAGTTGAGTCTCCTGTGGACTGTAATACTTTGGTCTAATTTTGGCTGTTGGGTGTAGTATGAGTGTGATGCTGGTGGCCTGTGGTGTACAGGAGGTCACACTAGATAATCTGGTGGGTCTCTTCTGGCCTTTGACTCCTGCATAACACAGGCAATAGAACCTCGCCCAGAAATTTCTGCACCGAGCCTACAACTTTCCGCTTCAGCACATCTTTTAGACGGATATCCAATCCTGACTAAAATACTTCAAGTGATGAAGAACCCTTTATTTGTTGGATGATTAGTGTAAGGGCAAAGCAGCTCTTTGATATTTATTACAAAATATGTTAATAGACTTTAACGTTTGCATCAGGTATTTCCCCTGAAGAAGGGGACTGCTATGTAGGACTGCTGTCTATAAAAAGGTGCTTGTCCTAGCACTGGGTGGAAGAAGGGAAAAAATGGGTATAGACCAAGGGTGGGCAAACTATGGCCTGCGGGACCGTTCTGTCCGGCCCACCTGAGCTCCCGGCTGGGGAGGCTCCCCCAGCTCCTCCTCTGCCTTCCCCCCTCTCACGGAGCATCAGCATACCGGCGCCAGCACTCAGGACCCCTCCTGGGCGGTGCTGCAGTTCCTACCACTTTGAGGGACAGGGCTGCGAGCTCCGGCGAGCCATGCTGTGAGCTCTGGCTGGCCATGCGGTCTCCAGACACGCTGCCCTGAGCATCACGGTAAGGGGGGCGGGCCAGTGGTTGGGGTCAGGGGTCGGATAAGGGGCAGGGAGCATTTGGATGTAGCGGAGGTTCTTGGGGGGGGGGGATAGTCAGGGGATGGGGAACAGGGTGGAGGGATTGGGTAGGCATGGGACTTCCAGGGGTCTGTCAGAAGGTGGGGAGGTGGATAGGGGTCAGAGCTGTCAGGAGACGGGACGAGTTGGGTAGAGGTGAGGTCCTGGGGGGCAATTAAGGTTGGGGGGGTCTAGGGAGGGCATGGTCAGGGGACAAGGAGCAGGGGTGTTGATTGGTTGTGGGTTCTGACGGGGGCAGGAAGTGGGTGGGTGTCAGATAGAGGGTGGGGCGAGGCTGTTTCCAGAGGCACAGCCTTCCCTACCCAGCCCCCCATGCAATTTTGCCTCTCCAATGTGGCCCTTGGGCCAAAAGGTTTGCTCACCCCTGGTATAGACACCATGGTGTCCTTTCCCATAGCTTAGATCAGCGTTCCTCAAACTTTCGGCGCTGTGGCCCTCTCATGCTCCCCCCTCCGCTCGCGGCCCCCCGGGGTATGTCCGCCGAATAGAAAGCTTCCGCTTTCTTTTGGCAGCATTTCGGCAGGCCAAAAATAGACTGCGACTTCGGCGGTCTCCCGGGAAGGATTGGCGGCAGCGCTGGGGTCTCGCGCACCCCCGAAAGTGGTCTCGCACACCCCCAGAGGTGCGCGCACCCCAGTTTGAAGACCACTGGCTTAGATAACTACAACATAAAATTTACCTGTCAAAGGAAAAGGTAATGAAGTTATGGAGCATCCAAGAATTTTGAAAATGGAGCCCTAACTGAATTTTCTGGCAGCTGGCCAAAGGAAGGAGCCCAGAGAGGCTGGCCCTGCAGCAGCTTTAGAAAAGGAGTTACAGTATATATTTCAGAAGGCTAGCTGCAAACCTCCTGGGTATCTAAAGGGTTATAAAACCAAAATTGCTGCAGGGAAAATGAATAAATGGAAGACTAGTCAAGATGAAGAACTCCCAGATGTAGGGCCCAGAACTGCCAGACTTCAGTCTGAATGTGGAACAAGAACCCCCGGTACAAAGGAATCCATAAGCTGAAACTCCAATGAAGAAGGCTTCAGCGACTGATTCTCTGGGATTTTTATGCTGTGTGCATGTGTTATTTTGTTCCCTTTGTTCCTCAACAAGCCAACTTGGCCTTAAACTGGACATCTGATCCCTAAAACTAATTCTCCCCAGGTCCATGAGCTTCATCCACTGTCCAATTTACTTTGGTGGGGTCATGCATGATTTATATCCTTTACTAAGATTTTTAGAACAAAGTTTTATGTACTGCATTCTTACACAGTGAATGGGTTTGGAATGCAATATGGTAAAACCAAGCATGAACACAACTGATTTTTAAAAGAGGTACAAAGTCAAAATGGCTCAAAGAGCCAATCTCATTAAAGACATCATTATGTAGTGTAATTTCTTCAGAGGGGGCAGGAAGAAGGAACAAATTTTGGATGTTAGAAAGGAAAATACATCAAACTCAATTTTCAGCTGTTGTGAGGAAAAAAAAGTTCCCATGTGGATTCAAACTAGAGAAATGAGGGTATTTGCTTCAACCACAACAACTTTATTATATCCTCCTCAGAAGCTGTTTCGTACGTTCCCTTGCCAAACTGCATCTGATATCTTTCTTAACTCTCTGCTGGATTTAGGAAAGCTATTCATGTCCCTTCTGATGACAAGTTGGATTGCAAACAGAAGATCTAGGGAATGTCTGCTATCTCTCAGTTATTATGTATCCTATGGAACCACGCTAACACCTTCTGTAGAGCTATAAGAAGTCTGGCATGGTGGCTTGTTTACACAACAGTGACACTTCCTGACCCTTTTCACAAGCCAATTAATACAAGTTGTTGCATGTAAAATTGCTAAATGCTCCTTCGGTAATATGTATCAAAGGGAATGCCAATGTCAGTTATCTCTGCAACCCTGTCCTAGAAAATCCTACGCAAACAGAAAAACTTGTGTATCTTTTCATATGGCCCTGCTTATTTAACAGCATCTCATACAGAATAACTTTATACAATGAAAAAGCATAAAGAACTCCAATTTTTGAGGGCTCAGAATTTCATTAAAAATCTTAAGTGAACTGCTAGCTCTATAGAACTTCTTGATCTTATCAAGCTGTGACAGCAGAATCAACAACAGGGCATAAGCAGGCCCATATCACTCCTACTCCTGCTGGGCAATCACTATCCACAGGAGCAGCAGAGACAAGGTATTTGGGGCAGAAGAGTATAAAAGAGTGACAAACAAGAGTTTGTTTACAATTCACTGCTTGACCTCTCCTCTAGCTAATTGTCCCTTGGCTGTGCAAGAGTAATAGGAAATGAAGGGAGTAGACAGGGCTTGAGAGGGAAAGCAAGGAGTTCTGTGTTAGCTAGGTTAAATTTAATTTGATGGCAAGGGATCAGAAGGAGAGGCCAAAGAAACAGACATTGAATGGATGGAGATAGATTAGGAGTGAAGAGGCACATTTGTGAATGGTCAGGGAGGGTAGAAATGGCAGTTGAAGTTATGTGATCAAAAGAAATCATCCAAAGTTAAGATGTAGAGGGAGAAGAAGAGAGGGCCTAGGAATTTGTGGGAAACTAACACGCACACTGCAAGAAAGGAGGAGAACCTAGGCTATGGAACTTACTACCAGAAAAGCTACACCACGCATTGTGTTCAATACAAAATACAAAACTCCTCTCCTCTTTGACTAAGCTTTTCCTCAATAAAAAAATCACAAACAAAGCCCCAACCATTGCTACCATCAAACTCTACACAAGAAGCTGCAAAGGAAGGAAGGAAGATGGAGAGAGATTGTTCCTCGTTGTAAACAGGAGGTGATCAGATATTGTTATGAGGAGGGTTCATACAAATACATAGATCAGATGGCTCCAGTAAAGGAGGCATGATGGAAACTAAAGTGAGGGAGGAAGTGAACTGAGAGCACAGTGTCACAAAAGACAAAGGAGAATAAGTTGCCATTAAAAATGGTTTGGTCAACAGTGTCAAAAGCAGTAGGCGTGTCCAGAGAAGAACAAGTACACCTGGCCAGATCAGAGGACTTTGAAGTCATTAAACCCTTGGTGAGTAGTATCAGTGACATGGAGAGAGGAGCCAGACTGGAAGGGATCCAGGACAGAGCTGGAGGGAGATGAATTTGAGGCAGTTATTGTAAACTTTTCATTCAAGGAGTTTTGATTTTAAAACAAGAAGACGGGAGATTGAACAACACAGGGGAGCCCCAGAATAACGCGCCCCGGGTATAACGCGAATCCGGATATAGTGTGATTATACCATGGCTCCCAAGTCCTTGTTCTCTTGTCCCCAGCAGGCGAGGGGGCCGTGGCTTCTCTCCTGTGCTGGGCAGCATGGAGAGAAGCTGTGGCCACACTCGCG
The DNA here is from genome assembly GCA_007922305.1 of Dermatemys mawii. Taxonomy (NCBI): domain Eukaryota; kingdom Metazoa; phylum Chordata; order Testudines; family Dermatemydidae; genus Dermatemys; species Dermatemys mawii. The sequence continues at coordinate 33,292,772 of ML677352.1, forward strand.
AGGGACAGAGAACTCCGGACTGCAGGCACGGGGCCATTGCTTCTCTCCCTGCGGCCCAGGGAGAGAAGCTGCGGCCCAGGGAGAGAAGCTTCGGCCCCGCACTTGCCAGGACAGGGGACTCCGGGGCTGCAGGCGCCGGTGTCCCCTGCCCCCTGCAGGCGTGGGGGCTGTGGCACACAGAACTCCCAGGCTGCAGTCTGCAGCCCGGGAGTTCTCTGTCCCCAGCCCAGCACGTGGGGCACAGCTTCTCTCCCCTGCTGGGTAGCGGGAAGAGAAGCCGTAGCCCCGCGCCTGCCGGGGACTGAGACCCCGCTATAATGCGACCCCGCATTTAGAGCGATGGGATTTCTTGGATCCCATCTGTGGCGTTATAGTGGGGCTCCGCTGCAGTTACAGAGGAAGGTAGGTTTGAAGGTTGGCTTGCTGAGGATGGGAAGAGGGGGAATAGAGGGTCAGTCCAAAGTTCAGATATTTTATCCCCTTTACTTTTTCTTCAATTCACTTCTGTCAAGCTATTAAAAAAAAATTCTTTGGCCTGTCATAACTTCCTTTAATTCAACATATCTTAAATTAATAACAAAAATCTGTTCAATCAAAACTGTCAACATTATGCAACTTTTACTTTGGATTCTAAACTTACATTCTCTGAGCTATCAGGAACCTTGATGTCTGACAATCTTGAACAGATGCTCTCCTTTCTGTTTGCAAATCCTCCTACTCTCTCCAGAATATTGCCTGTGTTATGTGCACCTTAAACCACCCATTTGAAGAAATGCTTATTCATCTTATCTTCCTTTTCTCTCAGTCTGATGGTTATAATATTAAAACTATTCTTAATGCATGTAACTCAGTTAAGCTTCAAACTCTCTTTATAGTGAAGTCACGGACACCATGCCCCACATCTATGGTGCAAATACTTACTTCAACGTGGAAAACGTTGTATGGCACTAATAGCAAAAATGGGTCAGAACTTAATAACCAGATAGTAACAGATCGTGAATCCCAATGATGATTGAACCTTGTGATATTCTGAACAAAAAGTGCTCTCAGCTATGCTTGTAGCTTTTTCCATCGCTTTACATGGACTCAGACATTCCATGTTTCAGAGTGACACACAGAATGACATGGAATCCTACTATACAGATGACTCTTAAGAAATAGACAGCTTTAGATTTTGAGAGCACCAAGCGTCTAAAGTTTAAAACTTAAACCACTCCTTGTGTGGCGTAAAGACAGCTGATTGTATTAATCGCTGGGGCTTAAGGCCAACAGCTGTAGTTTTTCCCTTTGTTTCCTAGACGTCATTGTTTACATTGTGTTTTTTGTTTTGTTTTTTAAATAAAAATTGAGTGGCCTTCCAGAAAAGTTCCCAATTGACAGAAACCTATAAATAATTGCCTTCGGGCATCAGTTGGTAAAAAATGTTAATGACTAAGCCCCCCACTCAAAAAAGAGCCAGTCATAGGGGACTTAATCTGCTTACATTTTATTTGCATTTGTTCAAGATGCTCAGTTGGATGTATTGCTCTTACTCATAAAATTCCAGTTAAACTATTCGTGATTCATTAGGACTGAAAGACTACGTTATTAATAAAACAGAAGTGCTCAATTATTCTTCTATCCACTTCAATATTGAGCTTTTAACCACAGCAATTACACTCTATTGGGGCCCCATTTTTCTTCTGTGATAGTTAAGTACTCATCACACTATTTACAATGTTTAGACATTTATTTATATCTACATAAAGTGTGTTTAAGAGTTAATGTGTGCATTTGTGACTGGGGTTTAAGCTAGTGGGTTCCCCCCCCCCCAAGTAAAAAAAAAATAAATCATAGTGAAGGCTTCAATAAAGAAGACCCAATTCAGTTTCTGAATTTCCCAAGCACACTTTTTACTTTCAAAAGCCATCTGATATGTATAATTTAGCCTGTGTGATTTTTATGTGGTGTGTAGACCACCCAGAAATGGTAGTGAAAGATATTATTCTTCAATTTTAAATTAAATCCAGTGAGCTCTTCTTTACCAGAGTCAAGATGATTTAAGGCCGAAAACTTCAACTTATCATGACAATTGCCGCATTTTGCGCATGTTGCACACAAGCTCACACATTTGTGCATGCTCATACAGAAACAAAATTTCTTTACAATGGACTGCACAATAAGGCACATTCTCTCTAATACCATATACAGTATGGCCTAGATTTTTCAAGGCAACAAATTATTTTTGCTTCCCTTTTTGGATGCCCAACCTGAGACATCTTATGGCCCATCTGTAGACAGGGTGCCTCAACATATTCTAAAAAGCCGTCCCCTTTAAGGGGTCTCAACTTGGGCATCCAAAAACGAAGGTCAGCAAACCACTACTTACTTTTCAAAATCTCATCCCATACTATCGGAACATGAAGTCACACAAAAGACCAGATTTCATGGGGGAAGACCAGATTTCACAGTCCGTGACATGTTTTTCATGGCCATGAATTTGGTAGAGCTCCACTTATAATCCATCTTTTGTAGTTAATAAACTTGCTTTATGTTTTAATCTAAACCAGGGTGCCTTTAATTGATGTGCCTGGAGAAAAATCTCAGCCTGGTTTAACACATGCTTGTTGCATATTCCTCTCCACGTTGAGAGAGGGGCAAACTGAGTAATAAATTCATACTAGTCGGGGTTTCGGCCAGGGCAGGACAGCACAGCTCTGGGGTCCTAGGGTGAAAAGCTGGTGATTTCTTAGCTGTAGTCTCTCTACTGTGGGTTCATGCAGGGTCTGGTCAGCCTCATGTAACTGCAGCTGGATGTGTCCCTGCCTGTGTGAATGCCGGTGGAAGTAGAGGACCAAGAGCAGTCTACAGCTTGTCACAGCAGCACCGTGTGCGTGGAAACCCAGGCTGGTGAGTCAGAAGGCTCAGTGGTATCTCAGTCCCAGGTGGTGCCCTGGGGGGAAACCATCACAATAAATTCCACTGTATCTAAACTGGAAGAATATACAAGGTTCTTTCCCTCTTTCCCGTCTTGAGTTAAGCACAAGCTCTCTCTGCCTGCCCCGATCTTATTTACTTCAGAGCCTTCTTAGCAGGGCTAGTTTGTTGTCTGTAGTGAAAAAGAGTGACCCTTGAGTTTAAAATATAAACTTCAGAGGGCAATATCTATTTTTAAACCTAGTGATAACAGAGTAGCTTTATAAATCCAAGTTGCCACAGATTTTAACATTAATCTTCACCACCAGTGATTCTCTTCATGTTATACAAATAGAATATAATGTGGCACCAAGATCAATCCAAATATTATATTGTGATAATTAACATACACCTTTGAATTGTTTTAAATATTAATGTACAGTATGTTAGTTTAAGGCTAGTAGTAATATGAAAACTTAAGAATCCATCATTAATCCAGTATTTTTAAAAGACTATATTACCAATATGCATTCAACTTCCTTCAAGAAAAAATTAGGAGCCTACCAGAAAACATGATGGCAACATTTCTGAATATTCCAGACAATAAACAGTGCTGTAAACTCAGTTCCTACTCCTCACTAGTATATAGGTTAGATACTATGACATGAGAGATCTCTTTTGGGTACAGTATAATCACTGAACTCTTTTGATGTCCCTAATGACAAAAAAGTCATTTTTTGTACAATTATGAGAAAGTAATGCAAATTTTTGTATGTTTAGAATAGTTGTACAATATTTAGATATATAATATGGACGGATGCAGTTATACTAAGTACACTAAATTCCTAACAAAACAAAAGTAAACCTTAGTGCATAAAACACCAGTGAATTAACTACATTAGAAATATCCTCAGATCTTTGTTGGTATTATTATTTTGTTTCCTCAACACTGTTGCCATGGTTTCTTTGGGAATAATGCTGCATATTGAAAGGAGTAATTAAATTTTAGAAAGGGAAACTATCAGGTAGTTTAGGATAAAAATATATATTTAGTTAGAACAAATGGTTTTGTTAAGACCTAATGTTAATTGATTTTTTAAAATTTTATTTATATACAAATATTTTGCTGAAATATTAACAGAAAAGTGAATCCAATTTACATAATTAGGCAATACAATGAAACATAGTTTAGAAATTTAGTGGTAATGCACTTGGGAAGGAATAATTTGAACTTCTCAAACACATAGGTCAGTTCACAATTACCTGTAATTCTCGAGATTTTTTTTTTTTTTTTTAATATATACACACACTGATATAATGAGACTGGGATGTCATTGGGGACAGCTCCCTAAAAACCTCTGATCGAGCTGAGTCACAAGAATAGTCTAAAAAAGCAGCAATGTGAGAATGCTCTGTTAGGAATGGGATAGAGAATAATATTGAAACTAATACAAGGCCTTTATACCAAATTGATAGCACATCCTGATTCTTATTACTGTGTCCAGTTCTGATCACTGCAGCTTAGGAAAAAACAGAAATAGAAGAAGTCCAGAGAAGAATAAGGAAAATTCTTAGAAACATGGAGAGTCTTCCACACAAGTTAGTTAAAAGAGGCTACAAATACAAGGTGACTTAGATGACAGACAGAGCTATACAGGGGAAATAGAAAATGGAACAGAGAAGGCCCTCCTATCATATTTCCTCCTCTTCCTCTCATATTACAAGCACATAGGAACTGACTCGCCAACTGAACTGAAAGGCAGCAAGTTTACAAAACACATTTAATGCATGGAACTGACTGCAACAAAATGTTGAGGCAAACTGCTTAGCAGGATAGATTGAAAAGATTAGATATTCATATAAACAAACATCATCTACAATTCAGGAAACAACCCAACCTTCAATTGGAACTAGGGAAAAAAAACTTCTCTCACAGAGCACTTGCTATTGCATAATATCCACTGCCAGAGTTTATCCGCCATCCTCTGTAATGTCTAATATTGGTAACTGTCAGAGACAGGATAATTGACTAGAATCTCTCTGGCAATTTCTACGAATGGTATTGTCACACCAATCAATCAATCTAGTTTCATCAACTTGCATGAATTCAGATAGTACGTAAGAAGAAGCACCAAAGATAAAAAGTAAAATTTCCTTTTTACCAATCTTTCAGTTTTCATAAACTAAGGTGGGCTTACTTACACTTGCGGTGATTTTTAAAATGTATGATTTGTTTTATCCGATAGTCCTCTTTTCAACCTGGGTCATTAATCATACGATCATAGACAAGCATGAAAGTTGAGCTCTGATATATTATGCACCTTAATTTCAACTCCAGCACAGAATAACATTCTTAAAACTGAAGACTTTTTAAAATAGTACCTAAAATTGCTATTTTTTTCTTATATTATTCCATTTTCACATATTAACTCAACTCCAAGAATGACCATAACCATATCCGAATTACTGTATTTCCTTTGAACTAGAGAAAGGCTGAGCTCCAATTTCAAATCCCAATTTGCCCAAGGTTTGAGTGTACTATATGTGAATCCAGAGTTTAATTCAAGTCCATCTCTATTTTGACTTTTTGCCCTGAAAAGTAATTCATGTCTGATAGCGTCTTCAATTTAGTTAGTTACTTGGGAGAGTTCATTTACTTATCTGCACATCCAATTTAAATACATATGCTGATGCAAAGTTGTAAAATGCTCTTAAAAGAGTACAACTGTCCAGACACTAAATTAAAAATTACTTGCATGTTTTGTGAGCAATTCATTTTTCCCCCGGGAAAACCCTGCTCTGAGGCAGTTTTGTTTTTACTCAATGTTAAAATAGGTTTGATGGAGTCTAAGGAGGTCAAGTTACTTGCATAAGGTCACATAAGTGAGTTAGTGGCTTAAGTGGGAATCAAAAACCAGTTCTTTGTTCTAGCCCCTAGATCAGTTACGTAAAACAGTGTTTGCCATTTCTATCAAAATTGATCACATTTAGCATGAGAATAAGCAAGTTGAAAATAAAATTAAAATTTTAGGTTGTCTTTTTCATTCAATCTGATCCTTTAGCCTTTACATTTACCCAAACATAACCTTTGTTTCATGCACTGCAGTGTACTAAAATAGAAATAAACAATGTGGAAGCCTACACTTAGCTAATATTAAACTCAAGATTTTATTTTTTTTTAACCCAAACATATACTGAATTTTCAAATCTATTATTTTAAATAAACAGACAAAAATTTGAGTGATGCAAACAGATATAATAAACTAATCATATATCTGCCCATAAATCAGATGAGATTAAATTTGAAAGCTCACAAGTACACAACACTGCATACACAAATGTCAATGTGTTAATGATCACTAAACATGCAACTAAAGTGAAGATTATTTAAAGGGCACAATCAACTTGAAATGTAGTCTTTTTTTTTTTTTTTTTTTTTTTTTTTGGAAAGCAGTGTCAGTACTGTATTTGTCTCCAAGTCCTCCCTATACTAGATATGTTTTTCTCTCCCTTGTTGCTGAGTGAAAAACCCGTACAGAGAAGTAAATTGCTTTGCTATTCAGGGGAGAGCAAAGCAACCAGATGAATACAAAGTAAACAACCTTCAGTTATTGTTCATTCTGATTTCATGTGTGTGATATTTAAGTTGACTGTGTCCCTTTAAAAACTCAACACTTTCACCTAGTAGGTGGTCAGGGATTTTTATACATTCATTTTTTTCCTTACCTGTTGAACTTCACTTTCTCCATTTGAAATTTTTTCAGTGTACACAAAGGAGTTGAATATCCGCTGTAATAAAATCAGAAATGGTGCTTAAGGGACATTGGCCTAATACTGATTTCAAGCAATATTGAAGGGAAAAAAACAATAAGAATGCAATGTTTCATATTATGAGTCATTTAAAACAGTTTTTAAAACTGTCAACTTTAGCTAAAGATAACCACGTTTAGGCAAGCAAAATACATGCTTCTATAATTAAATAAGTAAAGCAGATGTTTACGTTTTTAAAAAGAAAAATACAGGATGTTATTTGCAGAGCCTCTGCTATTTTATCCAACTGGCATGATTTAAAATATCTACGCTTCCTATTTAAAATCTGTTACCTCTGAATTCTATAATTGTTTACAGATACTAAACATTTAACATAATAAAGTTCTTTCAAAAAGTTATTCTTTCCGTATTCTCCAAATTTTTAATTCATTTCTGATCCTCCAGTTGTTGGCTTTTGCCTGTATCCAAAAGCCTGTGGGCTAGAGGTTATAAGGTGGGTCTCTGTGTTTGGACAATAAAAGAATGAGACCTGATTTTATATGCCCACCAGGAAAGTCAGACTGGCTTTAAATATCCCCATGTCAGAAGACACTGATGTAACAGCAATTACTATCCAAGTCTTTACGTTTCTAAAGTAGGAAAGCAAAGGACTTTCAGAATTCTTTAAGGGGGTCAACAAACATGTGGACAAGGGGGATCCAGTGGATACAGTGTACTTAGATTTTTCAGAACGCCTTTGACAAAGTCCCTCAAAGGCTCTTAAGCAAAGTAAGCTATCATGGGATAAGAGGGAAGGTCCTCTCATTGACTGGTAACTGGTTAAAAGATAGGAAACAAAGGGTAGGAATAAATGGCTAGTTTTCAGAATGGAGAGAGGTAAATAAACTGTCCTCCCCACGGTCTGTACTGGGAGCAGTCCTATTCAACATTTTCATAAATGATCTGGAAGAAGAGGTAAAACAGTGAAGTGGCAAAATTTGCAGATGATATAAAATTACTCAAGATAGTTAAGTCCCAAGCAGACTGCGAAGAGCTACAAAAGGATCTCACAAAATGAATGGGCAGGGATGGTGTCCCTAGCCTCTGTTTGAGAGAAGCTGGGAATGAGTAACAGGGAATGAATCACCTGTTCTGTTCATTCCCTCTGAATCACCTGGCATTGGCCACTATCAGAAGACAGGAAACTGGGCTAGATGGACCTTTGGTCTGACCCAGTATGTCCATTTTTATGTTCTTATGTGTGTGTGGAGCCCATATAGGCTTTATATCATCACCAATTTATTTACTGTAGTTATATCCTGGCAAGGACTCTGAGGAGCACCTTGTCTAAACTCTTCCATTGAAGTCAAAGTAAGGTGCAAGGAAACCTTCTCAAAACATCTGAGTTCATCTTCTCCCTGGGATAGCTCCAGCTAGGCATTTATACCACGAGTACACCTCTGACATTCAACAGACCACTGCTAAATAATCCTTGCAACATATGGTTTATTCACAGATCTTTAAAAAAAAACCTTCCAATGAGCAGCATTTTGCTTTTGTGATGGATCAGATGGAACTGATGGGTAGGTATTTACAAAAAGGTCCCTGGGGAAGATATTGCCAATGTTTCCTAGAAGATTCCCCACTTCAAATAGAAAATGAACATGGAACGTGTCATCAGTACACTCAGCAGACCATTCAGGAACAAAGTACAACTGTTTCTGATGAAGCACAACATTTAGTTGCTCAGAGTGTCACCTACCCTCTTGGATGTAGCTATGGGAATTGATTTTAGTTTTAATGGGGAAAAGAAATAAACAGATTGCCCAGTCCTCCTTTGCCCCACCCTGACCTTGTTCTATTAGAACACGAATTCCTGATATATTAGATTTGTCACATGCTGGGGAGGGGAAAATTTTAAAATTAATTAAAATGTTTGCCATTCATTGCTGGAATATAGCAGCTTTCATCCAGATACCTGATCTCAGGGTGCTTTGCAAGGAAAAAAAAAAAAAAAAAAAAAAAAAAAGCCAACCATCAGAGATGCAACTCTTTGGTTTGTACTGCAGAAACAACAACGGGGGGAAACTGTTTGAAATTGAAAGGGAGTGAATTGTTGATTAAATAAATATTACTTCAAAATTTTAAGAAGACTAAATACTACAAAAATAATTTTAAAACCCCTACTTGGCCCTTTGAATTTTAATGTTAAATTATATTTACTATTTAGGGATATATCCTTAAAAAATAACAAAAGCCATAATAAATTATTATGGTGGGATTTTTATACATAAAGTGACTCATTTTTCAGTGATGTTTTCCTTTACTTAAGAATCCTGTAGTAAGGCTGCAATACAATATGTAACCATTTTGCTCCTTACAGAAGGCTTTAACCAATACAGCTCAGAGTGAAACTTTTGCTTCTGAACCTGTCCTATCATTTTACTTCTGAGAAGAAAAAAGTAAACAACTGCCACCACAATTTAAACTGAAGTTACTCTACAAAAACTTTTGACCCAAGCAGTACTTTAGCAATGCAGGCTCTCTCTATCATTTATCAGAGCCTCAGTGCATCACATAGAGAAGAGAGTGAAGTACTGGAGATTACATTATAGGACTTCAAAGACACTAATGTCAATGACACAAAAGAAAAAAACAAAAGAGGGCAAAATCCTGGCTCTACTGAAGTCAATGGGAATTTTGCCATTGATTTAAACAGGGTCAGGATTTCACCCAGGGAGTAGACATCGCATACATCAACATGGAGCCCAGTGCATGGAAATGCAGCAGCAAGAATACCAGTTGTTCCTATCTGGCTACATATGCACCATGACAACTATTCGGAGACATTATGGTGGAGGACATGAAGTTGATGGAATGCTTCATGTTTACAGCAACGTACTAAGTCTGAAACAGACTTCCCAGACCCTCAGTTCAACTCTCCTAAGTTTTAACAATATAAAATCAAAATTATTTAGAGCTACATAAGGCATTTAATATTGAATCAAATGAAGTGGTTCGACAACTGCATGAATTTTCCAGGTGAAAGTTTGGCCTATTTGCTTTTAGTCAGAATGTACACATACACAGCCAGCAAAAGCACACTGGAAAATCTTGGCTTATGACCGTCACTTTCCCTTATCCCTTTTCCTCTTGAGGACTTTAGGAATTTCAGAAATTTGAACTCTCAATATGAGAGCAGCATTTGGAAGGCCAGCAGTAAACCTTCTCAGTTCACAAGTCCCAGGGAGCCTTGAAGGATAAAAAGGCAAAGTGAGACTACTCTTAAGACATACACGTAGATTTCTTTTCTTTCAGACTTTTGTTAAAAGCTCTGCTCAGGTACTTAAACTACAAACATGTTCTTTTTCCTTTAGATGAGAAGATAAATTTAGCATCAGAGAAAAATACATTAAAGGGTGTCATTTTGGTGCAAAATGTTTTAAATGAATTAGATTTTTCTCCACACATAGCATTTAATCTCTAGTTATCAAAAGAAACAAGGAAAATCTATCACCTAGCAAGAATGATGCTTCCTGTCCTTAATACAAAGCTGACCCTTCTCCTATTCCTTTAAATATAGCTGTGTTTATGAACTATCAAAATAATGAGAGAGTATGCTGTGAACCATTACCAAAAAAAATCACTACTTGTAGTAATTCATTTGGCCACTGGAATAAAGTTTTTTATTTTCAGACTATTTTGGGTTAAGATTAATTTTAGTCAAATTCTTTAAAATATTCTTTGCAGGCACAGAATTTTCTGAGTTTTATTAAAACTATATAAGAACAGTAAAAGCCTGTTAGCCAAACTGCAATTTTCAACAATGAATTAAACCAGAAATCCACACTAAATTAGGATCCCATCAATTGGAGAAAGGGATAAATCATGGGAGAAATTCATAGATATAAAGGTCCCCGATCCTTCCCTCAGGTTACAGATGAATTGCTCTTCTACCTCTCCCAGCAATTCTATTACTTAGAGATATCTCTTCTCTACTTAATACAGCTACACAGAATTTTCACTTAGAGCAAAAATTATTTCCCTCTGCATATCAGGTGAATTTGAATCTTCCAAAAATAAAACAAATCATCTCTGTACATTAAGTTTTCTCATTTTTATTAAAACCATGCAAGAAAAGTAAGAAACCTATTAGCCAAAGTGTACCAAGGATTGCACCAACTGGAGAAAAGAGTAAATCATAGCACAATTCACAGATATGATCCCGTGATCCTTTTGCCTTTTATTGTTATTTAACCAGTTCGCAAGGCACATGTGAACATTTACATAGTGTGTTATTTAATATTCTAAACTGAAAAAATATCTTTTATCAACTTCCAAATAAGTTAAAGAGATTCCACAGATTGAAAAGTAAATTGAAACTCCAGAAACTTACAAAAAAAAGAGAAATATTTATGAGAGCATTCTCAGTGCAGTTTGCACAATGTATTAGCATCTTTACTTTATTCTCCCCACCCCTTGCTGTCTAATTGAGTCTGCTTAACAGATGGCAGCAGAATCCTAGCTCACTTGAACAGGAACAATTACACAAGTGTTTAATGAGATGGTCATTCAAGATTATTTGTCCTGACCCATCATCACTCAATCCAACAGCAGCTCCAGGAACATAGGAATTGTCATGCTAGGTCAGACTCAAGGTTCATACAACAGGAGCAGGCATCAGATGCCTCTGACAAAAGGTGCAAATAACCCTACAGTAGGCAGATGTGGGGTTATCTGTGTCCCTCCTCCAAATGAAGCTCTCATTCTAATTCTAATAGAGATTGTCTTACACCCTGAAATGTGAAGTTTTATTTCCCTTCCAGTACTTATTTTTCTTGGCATCAATTATGATCACTTTGTTTATTCTTTTGGTTATCCAGTTCTTTAAATGTTGATAAATTATGTGACAAAGTATTTCCTTTTCTCAGTTTTAAATTTGCAGTCTTTCAGATTCACATGCCCTTATTCTTGTGTTCTGTAACAGGGAGAGTAGAAGCTCCCTATCTACCTGTTCTACACCATTCATTATCTAGGATCGGGGGGGGTAGTGATTGATCTTTTGGGGGAGGGGTCGATTTATCACGCCTAGTCCAGACGCGATAAATCTATCCCTGATAGGTCCTCCGTCAAGGTACTCCACCACCAGGAGAGGCGCAGGCAGAGTCGACAGGGGAGCGGCAGCAGCTGACTCAGCACTTTGAAGACACCGCAGTAAGTCGACCTAAATACGTCAACTTCAGCTATGCCATTCCCGTAGCTAAAGCTGCATATCTTAGGTTGATCTCCCTCCCAGCATAGACCAGGGCTAAGATGCTTTTATTATGTCCCCACTTCATCATCTTCTTTCTAAGGAACACAATCCCATTCTTTTCAGTCTCTTCATATGAAAGCTTTTCCATCCCCTAATCAGTCTTGTCACTTTTCTCTGATCACCCGCTAATTCAGTGGTGGGCAAACTACGTCCCAGGGGCCACATCCGGCCCTCTAGACATTTTAATCCAGCCCTCGAGCTCCCGCTGGGAAGTGGGGTCTGGGGTTTGCCCCGCTTTAGCGCGCCAGCTGGGAAGTGGGATCGGGGTCTTGCCCCACTCTGCATGGTTCCCAAAAGCAGTGGCATGTCCCCTCCCCCAGAGCTTCCCCCACAGCTCCCACTGGCCAAAAACTACAAACAATGGGAACTGCAGGGGTGGTGCCTTTGGACAGGGCAGTGTGCAAAGCTGCCTGGCCGCACATCTGCATAGGAGCCGGAGCAAGAACATGCCGCTGTTTCTGGGAGCTGCTTGAGGTAGCCTGCCCCCAGAGCCTGCCCTCCTGAATTCTTCCCATGCCCCAACTGCCTACTCAGCCCTGATCCACCCCTTCCTCTCTGAACCCCTCGCTCCCAACCTGGAGCATACTCCTGCACCTCCAGCCCTGAACCCTCTAACCCCCAATTTTGTGAGCATTCATGGCCCGCTATACAATTTCCATACCCAGATATGGCCCTCAGGCCAAAAAGTTTATCCACTCCTGCTCTAATTCAACCAGGTCTTAAGCAGGGTGCGATTCATGCGTAAAATTTGTTTTAAGTTTTTTTTATTTTGTTTTTAAAAACTATTAAATTACTACAGCTAAGTAACACAAAAGAAACTAACAACTTACAGTAACTAAATATTAAGAATGAGAAAAAAATTCAGTTGAGATACACTCAATTCAGACATTGCTGAGGCAGTTGAGAAGGAACTGAGGGCAGTTCACCCACACAATTCAATATATTCTTGGTGCAAGGCACAAGGCTGCAGAGGGCACATGGGTGAGCTGAAGAAACACTGCCACTTAAAATCCCCAAACTGAGGCACACGGGATGCAAGCACACCTAGAGTGGCGCTCCAATAGGGGCACTACTTAAAGAAAAAGAACATCTGTTTTTACTCCAAACACAGAACAGAAACATTTATTGAATACTTCTGCCCTTTCCGCGCCACTATTGATAATGCTACCACTTCCATCCAGTAATGGACTAATACTATTGTCAGGATGCTTTTTGTTCCTAATATTTTTTTTAAACCCCCTTTTACTGTTCCTTCTCCCCACAACCATAGCCTTCTCCCTGTGTCCCTTTGCTTCCACCAACAAGCCTCTACCGTTTTCAACTTCTGATCTCTATTAACTACCATCAATTTCCACCTTTCTTCCTTTTATTATATATGTATTTTATAGCTGCCTTCACTTCCCCTCAAAATCAGGTTAGTTTTTTAACGAGCACAGCCTTCTTTTTCACTTGTGGGACTGTGGCTTTTGGGGCATCTAGTAAGGTGTTCTTATATGATTCACTATCTTCAATTGCATTTTTCTGATTAAATTCCTCCTCTCTCCTGATCTGGCTCATAATTCTTTTTCAGCTTTGTGAAATTGGCCCTATTAAAGCACCATGTGTACATATTACTGGTCTGGACTATGTTCCGCTTGCACATTATAAATGTGATTGGATTTATGATCACTTGTAGCTAAAAGATACCATTAATTTTTAGTTCTGTGATGAGCCACATAACCCCTACTATTGTAGCCCATATGCTACCCTAGAATTTTGTCATTACACAGTGAATACCAATCTAGCCAGAAAAAATTCTCATTCACCCTCCCTGAATGAGCCAGCTAAAACATCCATTCTCTTTCTCAACAAATACAGACATGTCCCTCCGTCAGCGACACTCCTACTATAGTCAACAAGCAACATTTTGATGCATCTTAGCACCTATACATAGTCTTCAAGCATAATACACCATAAAGTAGGCCATGACAAGATACAGAGGCAAAGTTAATGTTATTTATGGAACCTGATCTTGGAATTTCCAGACATTAATTCGTCCCCACCCATATAGTTCTGTCTTTTGTTGATACAGCTATACTTTGGTGAAATGAACAAACTCTGGCAGATGTCCATAAGCTTCACAAAGATTGATGAATTCTTAGGAGGGTTATTGTTTGATTGTTCTCTTGTATTCCCTCATCTCCCTGTCTCTTATCTCTTTTCTTAGACTGTAAACTCTTTGGGGCAGGGACTGTCTTTTTCTTCCATGTTTGTACAGCACCTAACACAATGGGTCTGGGTCCATGACTAGGTCTCCATGGTACTATGGTGATACAAACCATGGTAATAAACAATTCACAAGTCTGCAGTATGGACTCCTATATACCCACATAAGAGCCCAACTGTACATGTCTTCTGGACCATACCCAGCTCCATCATCTGCTATTCAGAATCCTCTCCACACTACTCCTATATCTGACCATCAATTTCCCTTTCTCTTCAACATCAGAGCACACAGATTATGATACTTACATTGGAGTTTAGACAGGAGATTAAAATATCTCCAGGGGCTAATGCAGAACTTCCAATATTCAGCAAGGGGCTGGCGGATACCAAACTAAAATCGCAAAGTATTTATGGTTTCCAGAAGAGTCCTGTGCTAGTTGTTTTGCATACTTATCCAAACAAAGCTGACAGTCTTTAGAATACAAAACCCAATTTCTCCCAAAGAGAAGTTTTCAGAAAATTAAGATTCTATTTTTTGAAAGATACAGAACTCAAAAACAGCCAGTCTGATTAACCTGAAACGTCCCAAACAAAGCTCCTCTTTAGCATCTAGTCATGGTTTTGGGTTTTATAATGTACTTACGCACTTTCCAGCACTGCTGTCCTGACTCACCAATGACTTTGAAGCTTTCAAGGCCTTGAACGGATAAAATAAAGAAACCACCAACCAATTTGCAGGAGAAGGCAGCTTCTGATGCTGCCCAATTCATATAATTTTAGTGATGAGTGGAATGGGACTTTGAGGCTTACCATGCAAAATCTGAAGCTGAAAGAAGTGAGGGGGTGTTTGTTTTTTAAACTTGGGGAATGGTTCTAAACTGGGTTCTGATCAAAACCTACAATGTACACTGCTGAGTTGTTTCCTGGGTTCCTGAAGATTAAAGTGAATCCAGCAGCAACATTCTGCAGTTAAAAAATACTTTCATAAACATACATAAATGTGATTGTTAACACTGTATCTCTTCGTCAAGAATAATACAGGCTTGGACTGTTAGTCAAAGCAGTCAACCATTTGCACATCAGTTTTGCTAACCAGAATTAGAAATGGCAGACTAGAACTGAACCCAGTTTTCAAACTGGATGGCATTTTTTTCTGCTGAAGATATTCATACTGACGGCCAAAGACTGTCAGAAGAAAAAAAATCAAATGTAAAATATTTGTGCAACGTTCAGTGAATGGTAAAGGAAGTGCAGCTAATTTAGCAGCTACATTGTAAGACCCCTTTTTAAAGAGCTCTTTATTGTGTCTGTAAGTGCTTTGTTTCCAGATTCCTGAGAGATTTTAAATAAATGCTGTCTCAGCCATGGCAGTAAAACTCTCCACTAGCAGACTATAGTAGCCTGTCTCTACACTGGGCATCTCTGTGAAAAATTTCCAACTGTTGCTATCACTGGTTCAGCTGCAAGGGAAAGAATACTAGGGCAGGCAGGGCTTCAAGTGGCTGATGCTATTTTAACATTATCCGCACAAAGGCTTCCCATTGTTACCATTGGCAGAGCTACTCGTGGTAACTGTGGTAGGAAATATTTTTGGGGAAACCACACAACACAAAAGCAAACCCTTGTGGGAAACAAAGCCCTAGGAAACAAATATTTCAAAGTTACCCACTATGTTTTCCAAACCAAATGGGGGTAACAGATCATTGTAAGGTCATTAGACCAATTTGTTCAAAACACAGTGTCACTATCTACAATGGCTTTTTCCCCTCCCTAGAATGAGGGCTATAGCAGTACAATAATACACTTACTTAATGTACGCATGGGCACTTTCTGTGACTCAGTTACAATTATTGACTGTGGATGACAGAATTAAAACATTGTGAGTGGTGTGGAGAAAGTGAATAAGGAACAGTTATTTACTTATTCCCACAATATATGAACTAAGGGCCATCAAATGAAATTAATGGGCAGCAGGTTTAAAATAAATAAAAGGGAGTTCTTCACACAGCGCACAGTCGACCTGTGGAACTTCCTGCCTGAGGAGGTTGTGAAGGCTAGGACTATAACAGGGTTTAAAAGGGAACTGAATAAATTCATGGAGGTGGTTGTCAGTAGCTACCGGTGCGGTGCTCTGCTCTTGTTCAATGATGATATCAGTCGGCTGCGTGCATGTTCGCTCTGTGTGCTGTCCCAGCTCTGCACAGATACTGACAAAGCAGACCCTGAGAGAACCCCCAAAGACCACAGACTCTAGTAAGGTGTGAAGGCACCTGGGCCAGGTTTACTGTCAAACGAAGCACAGTAATAGTTTCCACAGACTCTACAAGACATACTACGAATTTGTGTCCCCTGACAATGAACCAGCTCAGTCAGTGGTGGGACTTCCCACTGCCCCGTCTGCCAGACCAAGACACCACCCCGGGGCTGTACTCTTATACACAGGTACAAACAAGTTACGGATTACTCCTGACATATTGAGGTGCATTCCCTTTACGTATCAAGACGCATCCCCTCTACGTAGTAAGGTGCCACCTCTCACCTTGTACATGTTGGTTCGAGCAAAGCCACTCTATCCAGCATATTACCCTTTTGCCCCTATCTTTAGGATGGGTCAGCCTGTTCCTTGTTATCCGTTTGGAATGTACAAGTGTTCTGGTACCTTGTAGGTTTGTGTACTTTTGAAACATCAGCCCTTTCCTTGCCAGCTCTGTGAGCAGGGCCTGCCTCTAGCTCACAGCTTAACTTTGCTTTATCTTAGCAGTCTTGACCATTACTTTAGCTTAGGCCTTATGCTGGGCCTCTAATACCAGGGTTCATGTTTCAGGGCCTCATCTTACTACAGAGGTTAAGTCCATTAATGGCTATTAGCTACGATGGGTAAAGAATGGTGTCCCTAGCCTCTGTTTGTGAGGGGGGTGATGTATGGCAGGAGAGAGATCACTTCATTGCCTGTTTGGTTCACTCACTCCTGGCATTGGCCACTGTCAGCAGACAAGATACTGGGCTGGATGGACCTTTGGTCTGACCCAGAACAGCCTCTCTTATGTTCAGAAAAGAGGTGTTTTCAGAAAAGTTTTTTAAATTATTGCTCTTCATTTACATTATTTGTTAAGCACAGTGTGCTTGGCATTACACAAGACAAAGACAGACATAATCCCTGTCCAAGGAATTTACAGTCTAAACCGACAGAGAGAAGTCATATACAAGATAAGCTAAACAGGCTCAGGCTAGGCCAGGGATAGGCAAGCCGTGGCATGCAAGCTGATTTTCAGTAGCACTTGTGCTGCCTGGGTCCTGGCCACCAGTCCGGAGGGCTCTGCATTTTAATTTAATTTTAAATGAAGGCTTCTTAAACATTTTAAAAACCTTAATTACTTTACATACAACAATAGTTTAGTTATATATTAAAGACTTATAGAAAGAGACCTTCTAAAAACGTTAAAATGTACTACCAGCATGTGAAACCGTAAATTAGAGTAAATAAATGAAGACTCGGCACATCACTTAGGAAAGGTTGCTGACCCCTGGGCTAGGCCAATAGCTGTATGAGAGGCAGGGCTTGGGTGGTGGTCTCCTCTGAATTAATACCAAACCAATGCCCCATTATGCTCTTAAAGACTACTGTACTGCTGAAAGTCCAGCCTTTTGGATGAGAAATAAGAAGTAATTCCAGGCCTGGGCTACACTGAGTGGGGAGGGAGGGTCCAACCTAATATACGCAACTTCAGCTACACGACTAGCGTAGCTGAAGTCACAGTATCTTAGCTCGACTTACCTGAATATGAATATGGGGGGATATGATAGAGGTATATGGGGGGATTATGATAGAGGTATATAAAATTATGAGTGGCGTGGAGAAAGTGAATAAGAAAAAGTTATTTACTTGTTCCCATAATAGAAAAACTAGGGGGCACCCATTGAAATTAGTGGGCAACAGGTTTAAAACAAATAAAAGGGAGTTCTTCTTCACACAGTGCACAGTCAGCCTGTGGAACTCCTTGCCTGAGGAGGCTGTGAAGGCTAGGAGTATAACAGGGTTTAAAAGAGAACTGGATAAATTCATGGAGGTTAAGTCCATTAATGGCTATTAGCCAAGCTGGGTAAGGAATGGTGTCCCTAGCCTCTGTTTGTCAGAGCGGGGTGATGGATGGCAGGAGAAAGATCACTTGATCTTTACCTGTTAGATTCACTCACTCCGGGGCACCTGACATTGGCCACTGTCGGTAAACAGGATACTGGGCTAGATGGACCTTTGGTCTGACCCAGTACGGCCTTTCTTATGACCGTCCCCACAGCAGCGAGTTGACCACATCCGCTCTCCCATCAACTCTGCTTCCTCCTTTTGCTGAGATGGAGTTCTGGAGTCAAAGGGGAGACGCGATACCTCATACATCGAACACTACCCGCCGATCCCGCGGGCAGTATAGACATACACCAAGATTCCATGATGCTCCTCACGGGAGCAGAAGTGCTAACCTTGCAGTCCTGGCCTGATTTATTTAGAATTACATATCATCTACCTCAACCTTCAGTTTTTTATTTTATTAACTCTTTATGTGTTTTTTAAAAAGCATCAATAAGATCTCAGCACAAATTGCAAATGTAAGAAAATCAATGGCTCCAACAATGTAGAATCTAGATGCTCGTGCAAAGATGGCCTGGTCTAACCATGAAACCATGAGAAATGAAAGAAAGAGTCCCCCATCGGAAGTTTATTTCTGGATCAATAAAGGTCTATCACGTAAGGCAAGACCCTACAGTTTTGAAGTGCAAGAGACACACAAAGATATACAATCTTGGCCTGAACCTTTATTGGTTAAAATATATTTACACTGTAGCCAAGTAAGCCAGTCAACAAAATAGCTACATGTTCAGGAATAGAGAAAATATGGGTGTATTAGGACAACAATCCTAGCCTGAGCACCACAAATATGTAGTCACCATTACCTGAATTACACAGACGATACTTCACTCCACCAAAAGCCCTCTGGACAGAATCTTGACCACTCCCCCTCTCACAGTTGAAGTCCATGCAATTTTTGTATTGACATCAATGGAGCCAGGATTTCACCCTGCCTTTTAACCAATGATGGTGTATAAGCCCCTTCATTTTCAGTTTAAACGGCTTTTTAACAAAAAATATCCCAGGTGTTACAAAAAGCATCATTTGTTTTACTTCCGATTTTCACCCTACTTTTGTATCATTCAAATGCATAAAAAAAATCTTGAATTTTCCTAATAAAACAGAATACATTGCATGAGATATATGCATTATGATAATACAGTACATTAGTCTGTGTGTATATGCATACCTCCCTGTTGAAGTAAGGCTATGAATTAGTCTAGAAAATACATACAATAAACAAAACAAGCCCGCACAGAAGCTCAGAAGTGCATGTGCATCTGAACACACTGATGAATCTCATGCCCCTCATGTACGCATTTGAAGCTGTTATCAGAGAATGGGCCGTGGAAAAAATTCCCTAAAAAGATTGCTGTAAATCTACGCTATGCAGGACTTTTGGAAATTACACTGAAGGACTTCACATAAGACAATGAGTTTTTATAAATATTTTAAAATATTGGGCCCAACTATTACATGTAAATATTTATAGGCTAATAGTTCTAAGTCTACAACAGTAAACTGTTTATTCAAATGAAAAGTTTTATTTAGGGATTAGAGATATATTGTTTTCTTAAACCAGCGGTTCTCAAACTGGGGGTCGCGGGGCAATTCCCAGGAGGTTGCGAGCTCAATGCTTTTGCTTTCGGCAGCATTTCGCGGACATACTGTTTTCTTCAAAGTTTCCGGTTTCGGCAACTTTTCGGCGGACACTGTGATATGCTCGTCATGTCTGTCAAAATGCTGCCGAAGCATTCCATTCGGCATTTCGGTGGACACACACAGGGGTCGTGGTGGACCGCGGAGACAGGGAAAAGGGCCGCCGACCCCACAAGTTTGAGAACCGCTGTCTTAAACTCAGAGATGGCATTGTGCTTTGAGTTCTGTTTTAGTTCTGCAGCAAACCACACTGAACTCCATTCATCAAAGCATTAATCTACTAAATACTTTTTTTTGTCTTTCCATCCACCAAAATAAACCCCAATATTTAATACAAATATTTAATAATGGGTTCTTCAATCTAGCAGAGAAAGATATAATGCGATCCAATGCTTGGAAGTTGAAGTTAAACAAATTCAAACTAGAACAAGACATAAATTTTAACAGTGAGAGTAATTAAACATTGGAACAATTTGCCAAGTGTCATACTGGATTCTCTATCACGGACCGTTTTTAAATCAAAATTGGATGTTTTTCTAAAAGATCTGCTCTAGGAATTATTTTGAGGAATTTCTATGGCCTGGGTATTACAGAAAGTCAGACTAGAGGATCACAATGGCCCTTTCTAGCCTTGGCATCTACTACAAGGTTTTCAGCGGGTCTTTCAAGCCTTAATTATATCTTAAATGAAGTTTGTGTGTGTCTAATCGAAGTAAAATGTATATTCAGTATTTTTTAAGTACACCTATCACTGTGATAACTGAGCACCATGCATGGTGTTTAGAAGCAAATACCATCTGACAGGATCAGGGTATCCACGCATGCAACCTTTCTTCCATATTGTGAGTGATATTAGAAGAGATGCTGCCAGTTATCCTGTAGTCATCATTAATGTGGGATGTCTCGTGAAAACAGGCAGGCCTTGAACTGGGCCCTAGCGGTGTCAATATCCAGGTTCATTCTGTTCTCTGGTGGTTCGAAGGCACATAGATAGTATTTATAATCTGGTAAATACAATAGGATATGGGATATACTGGCCTTTACAAAGAGCAGCTCATTTGTTTCAACAGTTATATGCACATCCAGAGAGTAGTAGTTAGGTTTGACATTCCCAGAATGCAAACATTTAAGCTGGAGTAGAGGACTTCTAGACATGTCCCCTTAGTAAACTGCAGGCTTTTACAATGAGAGAAAAGGAAAGAAAAACTGAAAAACTGCCAAAAATGCAACACGGTACTGAATTTTTTTTTCTTTTTAAAGAGGGGCAAAAAAAGGGGTGAGTGAGAAAATTAGTTCCATATGTTAAAAAGATTCAGCATCTAGCCAATATAACTTGACTAAAGTTATACTCATGACAATGTGCATGGCAATATTTCAGAAAAGGAAAGTTATGTTACCCAACCTTAAAATGTAAAGCAGATGGTGGAAATAACCCACAACAACTCACTAGGATTTGCCCTCCCTCCCAAGCTTTAAAAGGTACTCATTCAGTCCTACAAGACTTCAAACCCAAAAGTATTTATATGAATTTCTTCATGTTTATGGTACATATAAAATGGATTATTTTTCTGTAGGTTGCTCTGGCAAGTTACCCTGCATCTGGTTATAGAATATTAGAGAGAGGAAAATGTTACATCTGAATTCTGAGGTTTGGGCCAGGAGTGTTTGTATTCTGAATGTTATAAAAAAAAAAATTAATCCCCAAATTGCACCTTTGCAGTTTTATTATATTTCCAACAGATATAATGGTGGCTTACAACCATCCTAGAAGGGAACTTGATGGTCAGAATCCATAATGAGATCATTAGTTCATATCTAAACAGGTCTACCAGTGGCCAAAGTTGTTCTAATTATCTCCCTTCCTGGTAGTTTCAGCAAAGACCACAGACTGAATGAACTGCTGATAATGAGCTAACCTCTCAACCCTAGATGCTATCTCTTCCTACCAAGCCTGTGACATCTTGTCAGGCAATGCCAGGCTTGCACTGCTGTCTGCCCGAGAAGAGTCTGCTCTGTAGGCAGAGGATGTCACTTTTCAGAATTCATGCACATTTCTATAAACTACTTTCAAAGTAAATTGTTTTTAAAAATTAAAGTGATGTTACTACATAAGTGTTTGTTTGGATTCCCTCCACTTCCCATCACAAGCTTCAAAAACAAACCCAAAATCCAGAGAGTGAAATCCTGACCCCATTAAAGTAAATGAGAAATCTCCCACTGCCTTTCATGGGGTCAAAATTTCTCCCAAGATATTCAGAGTACGCTTAAATGAGCATGGATACTTTGGGCCAAGATCTACAGACAATGGACCAAATAAACTTTACTGCCTACCCTCCTTTCCAAAGGAAAATGCTAGGTGCTACAGAATCACCTCTTCGAAAACGTTAGGTGCTGCAGAAGCACCTGTTATATTTTTTTTTGCCTCTCGCAGAGCAAATCTTTCATCTCCTCTTTCACTCTGGCACACTCTTCTTAATCCTTCCTGAGTAGGATTTACTTCACAGCGAGGCAAAGACTGGGCAGCCCTTCCTACCTTCCACACAGTCTTACCAGTGTTCAGTCTATCAGGTAGCAAGATTGAATGCATCAAAAACTAAAAAATATATATTTTCTCTGTGAATAATATGCAGTATTTTGCAGCTATGACACATCAAAATGACCCTTCCTGAATGACCAAATCACCATACAAGCTGCCCCAGAGGAGTGAAGCTTCTTTTCCTTTCATCCCTCTCCAAAGAGAACTTAGTTTGGAGCACTTATCAGGATGTTGGAGCATTCCAATTGGCTCGTTTCCACATAATGAAATATTCTATTGCAACAGAGGATTTCTGTTTATGTTAATTTTAAAGATGATTAACTGGGAAAAAAAATCCTGGAATCCTAAAAAGCAGATTGATATAAGGAATCAGGAGCCCTTTATGCCAAAAGGGTCTGATTTCATTTGTGATACGAGTGCTGGCCCGCTCCTCTTTGCTGCTCTCCCAGTCATGAGCCAACATTCAACAAGTATACATGTGCCACTGTAGTTTATATCATATTCCAGATAGACCTGTGTAACTTTATACTGATGCCAAAAGAAAAACAATGTGCATGACGTCTGCTAATCTCATTAGTACAATCAAGGGCAGAAGCCACTGGATTTCTCACAACCTTGATGTGGCGCATAAATACTAAGGTTAAACAACATTTTAAGTAAATATCTAGTTGAAACAGAGAGAGCCCACAAATGACAAGCTTAAACACAGGAATTTATAAATCATAAATCACCATATTAAACTTCTGTCTGCAAAGTGAATGGGGTGATGCTAACGTAATTACATAAATGTTTTCCTTAAATCTCCAAAGATATCATTTTTCAGGCTCTTTCACAGCAAGAACCACCATCACACATATCAAATACCCTGGTAACAGTCTTGTCTTGTAACCATTACAACATCATCTGCAATACTTTTCAACAATAACTGTCAACTAGAATCTTGACTTACTGCTGGCTATTCAGAACTTTAAAACGACAATACAATCTGGCTTTGGTTTGGTTTTTACAAGCACTTGCTAGTAACATTCTTTCAAGGGAGAAAAAGAAAACCAACAACTTTGAAGAGACTGCCTGTGTGGAATATTTTATAGGTTATATATGCAAAGCTATACATTACAAGCATATCTCAAAATTCTCCAATATTCAATGACATACCTCATTTTTGTTACTTTGCGTAGATATAATCCTCTGTTAGCCAGTTTGTTTCAATAATTTAGGAGTGTAAAGAATTCTAAAGGATTCAATTCTGCAATAACGTTTTAAAACTAGAAAATTTGGACTACAGAAGATCAAAGCTTCGAATTATCTTAAATCATTGCCTCCAAATTAGATTTGAAATTGTTTTTATATAATTGTTTATGTGGATAGATACTGTATTAGGAGTGGTTTTCAACTGAGGATATACATGGGGTACATCAGCTCATCTAGATATTTGCCTGGTTTTACAATAGGATACATAAAAAAACACTAGTGAAGTGAGATATAAAATTTCATACAGCAGTGACTTGTTTATACTGCTCTCTATATTATAATCTGAAATGTAAGTATAATATACTTCAATTGACTTATTTTACAATTATATGGTAAAAATGAGAAAGTAAGCAATTTTTCAGTAATAATGTGCCATAATACTTTTGTATTTTTATGTCTGATTTTGTAAGCAAATAGTTTCTAAAGTGAGGTGAAACTTGGGGGCAAATCAGACTCCTGAAAAGGGTACAGTAGTCTGGAAAGGCTGAGAGCCACATCTGTATGGTACAGAGCAGGGGTGGGCAAACTGTGGCATGCGGGACTGGTCCGTTTGGCCCCTCAGCCGGGGAGGCTGCCCTTGGCCCCCTGCCCAGGAGCCACACTGCTGCATGGGCAGCACTCTGGAGGCAGGGCAGCGTGTTTGGCTCCGCACAGAGCAGCACGGTAAGGGGGCTGCTCTGGAGGAGGCAGTCAGGGAGTGGAGGGGGGTTGGATGGGGCATGGGAGTCCCAGGGGTCTGTCAGAGGGCGGGGAGATGGATAGGGGTCGGGAGAGTCAGGGGAAAGGGAGAAAGGGGGTTGGGTGGGGAGGGTCTCTGGAGGGGGCGGTCAGAGAACAAGGAGTGGGGGCTTAAATGGGGGTAGTGTCCTGGAGGGGTGGTTAGAGGCAGGGAGGTCTCTGTAGGGGGCAGTCAGGGGATAAGGAGCAGGTGGGATTGGATGGGTTGGGGATTCTGAGGGGAGCAGTCAGGAGGTGGGAAGTGGGAGAGGGCCGGATAGGAGGCGGAGCCAGGCTGTTTCGGGTAGCACAGCCTTCCCTATCCGGCCCTCCATACAATTTTGGAACCCCAAGGTGGCCTGTGGGCCAGAAAGTTTATTCACTCCTGAGGTCAAGAGACTTAGGAAAGTTGGATTCTATTGCAGACTCTGCCATGGACTTGCTCTGTGATATTTGGCATGTCAATTCTCATGCATAAAATGAATAGAATGATACTCACCCAACTTTGTAAAGTGTTTTGAGATCTCTGCCTGAAAAATGTGGTGTATTATAAACAGCAATAAATTTTTACAAAAAGTCCATACCCTTAATTTACTGAAGCTATACTCACTAACTCACATATCTCTTCATTGACATGGCTGCTTTTGGCAAGCCTAATTAGACAGATGCTGTGGTTGGACAATCCAATTGTTCGTACCAGTGATTAAAGGTAGAGGTATTGAAAACTATGGAAGAAATTAATGGATACTGTACTTCATATGCTGAAACATTTTTCCTGCCCCTGAAAACAGAGTTTTGCCCAAATCATGTCCACACCAATCAATCTTATTTTGGGCTAAATTATAACTAGACAAGCCAGATGTGTAAGGACGTGTAATCAACTTGAACACTGATGGTTAAAGCATTCTATTCTGCATAGGTCAGAGGCAGCGAAAATGTGAGAAGAAGTATAAGCAAACAGCCACATTCACTGAAAGTTGGACAATTATCAGTTTTCCGTTTGTGGATACCTTATTATTATTTGGGGGGGGGGGGGGGCGGAGAAGCTTTAAAAAAAAAAGACGTACTGCACACAGTCAAAATAGGGATGTAAAAGTTTAACCAGTTAACTGATAAGCTCGATGTTTATTGGTTTCTGCTATTTATTAAACTCAGCTGGGGGGTCCCCGCTCCACACCCCTAGGGGCTCTGCTTCCAGGCATCCTGTTACGCCTGGGGTCTGGCTGCTGCCGTGCACCCAGGGCTCTGCTATTGCCCCGTGCAGAGTCCCGGGCACGGGTCCAGCAGCCAGGATCCCTGTGCACAGGGCCAGCAGCAGAGCCCTGCCTAAAATGTGGGGGTGCTGCAGCACACGCACATACACCCTGTAGTTCCCTGGTTAAACATTTAACCGGGTAACCGATTTTAATCGGTTACATGATTATTGTTTTTACACAATATTTACATCCCTAATTCAGAGCTGGGCGCCCGACCAGCAGCCTCAGCTTGCCAGTATACCTTGAGAGCTGGGTGACCAGAGAGCAGTAACTGCTGGCAAGGTGCCCAGGAGAAGTGGGTGTAAACTACTACAGACACGAAGAAGGGTGGGGGCATGATCCAATAAACTGGAGAGCCACTGTTCTACGTCACCCTCCTTCTGCAGGATTTTTTCCATAACATACTGCTGTGCACAACCGGAGGTATGTGCTGTTGCAGACTCAGCCACAGAACAGCAATTACGTTCCCCCTCACCAGCTAATTTGCTTTCTTTGTCAAATTATAGTCCCTCTCCCTAGTGCAGACTGTCCACCCTACTGGGTTTCATTATTAAACACAAGACAGTTAAAACACATATCTGGGACTATTTTTAACCAACTTTTCTCTGACAGAGCAAAGGCACGTTAATAACAAAAATCCAAACACTGAGTCAGTCCATATAACGGGTTAAGGGATTTAATGTATGCAGATAACAATTGCCTCACTAAGCATGTCTATCCATCTCCCAGACATTTTTTAATAGGTCTTTTAACTTGCTTTCCTTTTTTCTGGTCACAACAGGGATTTTTACATAGATTCAATTTAAAACAAAAACATACAAAAAACCTAAAATGGCTTGTAAAACATTAGACAAAAAATAGTACCTCTAATAAACTGCATTAATTATTCAAAATACTTTTAATAATGCCTTAAAAATCCTCACCATTAAAAGGTAGACAACATCTAACTTAAATAATTATGTATGTATGCATGCCTGTGCACAGTCCTCTTCCCCTCCATGAAAAGGTGTTAATCCATATAGTTGGCTTTACTCATAAAATAGCCACTCTTGGAGTCCATTATGTCTTATCAGAAACTGATACCATTTATCCTTCTATGAATTATCCTTATTGAAATTTTTAAAATACATTTTTCTTTCAGACACTAAGTAGTGACAAGTTATACTGAACCTCAGTTTAAAATCAGTCTGCACCTCATCTTTTTGATGAATTTCTGATTAACAATGTCAACTCCAACTATTTTTGAATTATTACTGCATTTGAAAATGGACTCCATAGATGAAACAGAAGTTGAAATCTTACTTAGTTTTTGAAAGAGGAATTCAGCTTCAAGGAAAATATGCTGTAAGAATGCCAATAAAAAAAAAAACCCACAAACCTCCAGCAAATATTTCAAACAGCAAAAAACACACCTCAGATTACAAGCCGCAGGATAACCATCCATAATATAGGATTTGCTAGTTTCCACATGTGCATCATCCTCTTGTAGCCAACAGAAAAGCTTATCTTCAGCCATTTCAAAAGATGAATATGAAATTCTCTCCATGGAGGTCAAAATTCCTGTGGTTTAATATTTAAAGCCATCCATCTCAGATACACTTCAAGAGGAGTTTACTGCTGGGACCATCCCAGTAGTAATACCGTTCATCCTCAGAAGTTCCAGGAAAGGGAGATTAAGAGGTGTGAAATCAATCAGTTTTCATCAATAATGTTTCCGTATACACAAAATTCCCTCAAATATAGCAAGAATAAGGGTATGCCTACACCGGCAAGTTTCTGCATCACAAGTTATACCACTTTTATTAAACCGCTGGAATTAGGGTGACCAGATAGCAAATGTGAAAAATCAGGAGAGGGCATGGAGGGTAATAGGAGCCTACATAAGAAAAATACCCAACAAATCAGGACTGTTCCTATAAAATCAGGACATATGGTCACCGTAGCTGGAATTAAACCACTGTTGCGGGTCCACACTGTGCTCCTTGTGATGCTGGAGCACATCTACATTAGCAGCTTTTCCCACAGCAAAGAGAGCAGTGTATTGTGGTAGCTATTCCACTGTGCAACTGGCTGCAGGGTGCTTTGGGAAGGATTTGCAGTGCCTTATAGGGCAGGCATAGCATCACATGATGCATGATTCCCAATGCCCAGTCAACAGATTCAGAGACAAAATACTTAGAGTTTTGGTAAAATTGCTAAGAAAAATTATGTATCTAAAGTATAGCATTTATTTTTTAATCCATCTTTACTGATTGAGTTCTAACAATTTAAAAGAGATGCTTTAAAGGCTGAGTCCTAAAATTAAATCTTCCATTTATGTCTTAGTTTACCAATGTGCATCTTGTAAATTGCACCATCCCTTCCACCAGCCACCCACCTTGCTTTTCTGCTTGGTGCTCAGAAGGATGGAAATATCCAAGAGGTTTGTTTCCCTTTGAATGCAGTTTTCTTGCGTATGCCAAAGCCCTGCTTCCTCACAACAGTGGAGTGGAAAGGCAGAGAGTATCATAGATTAGGTTTTAGCTTATTGTCAGCCATATACAAGAGGTGTTTCCTCGGTGTTGAAGCCTGTGTTTTGTGGTGTTAATAGGTTCTTCTGGATATGGATAATTTAAAAATAAAATACATAATTTTTACAGGCAGCTAAACTTTGGCTGCATCTGGTTTGAGCCTGTGTAAATTAGATTACAACAGGGATGGGCAAACTACGGCCCACGAGCCACATGCAGCCCGCGGGCCTTTCCTGACCAGCCTCTGAGTTCCCAGCCAGGGAGATCTGCTCCAACCCCTACCCTACTGTCCCCTCCTCCCCTGCTGTCCCCCTCTTCCCTGCAGACTCAGTGCGCTGCACCACCAGCACTCAGGCCTGGCGCTACTGTCAGGCAGAGCTGTAGTGGCAGGGCTGGTTTCAGTGGGGTCTGAGCTCCTGCCACTCTAAGAAGCTTGGTAAGGGGGCGGAGCTGCAAGCTCCTGCGGGGCAGCATGTCTCACTGTGGCGGGCCTGACCGGCGTGGTAAGGTGTTCGGGGCCAGACTGAGACCTTGGATAAGGGGCAGGGAGTCCCAGGGGTCTGTCGGGGGCGGGGGTGTGGACAGGAGTCAGAGCAGTCAGGGGACAGGGGGGCTTGGGTAAGGGATGAGGTTCTGGCGGGGCAGTTAGGGTTGGGGGGGTCTCAGGAGCAAGTGGTCAGGGAATAAGGTGCGGGGGGGGGGGGGGGGGTGGGGAGTGGCAGAGGGTTGGATAGTGGGCGGGGCCAGGCTTCCCTACCCTACCTGGCCCTCCCATACAAAATTTTTAACCTCGATGTGGCCCTCAGGCCAAAAAGTTTGCCCATGCCTCGAGTAGAACAATACAACATAATTTTTACAGTTTATTTAGGAAAGAATACACAAAGCCTCGAGTCTAGAGAATGACATGCACCCTCTTCTCACATCATCTCTACTTTGGCAACATTTTTAAATCCTTCCTCTTTAAAGAGTGTCACAAAATAGAGATATATTTAGAGTTGCACAATCCTTTTATAAATGTGTGAAGTAAATATCTATTTTGCAAGGATGTGTTCTGCTGAATAGGATGAAATGTTGGTATGCGTTATATTTGTAATAGTTATAACCCAACAGTCCACACATAAGGGGGAAAAAAACGAACCCTACCACCACCAGGTTAAACAAAACTGCAAAGCAGTCTACCTGGACAGAACTTTATGTCTGCAAACTCAGCCATGCCTGCATGTCTCCCTCTTCGGGATGAAGTCCTTATTACTTCCAGAATATTCATTTACTCATCAGAGGACACGTGACTACACAGTATAAGCCTGAGGAAGGAAAAAGTAGAAATCCAAACAAGCTTTGAAACTGTTTAACCTTCACCTGTTGAGGACTGGCCACTGTAAGAGGACAGGATACTGGGCTTGATGGACCTTTGGACTGACCCAGTATGGCCGTTCTCATGCTCTAAGATTCATAAGTATCTATAAACACCAATCAATTAATATTTATTACTTACACACTACTTACAGATTTGCATGATACTGTAAAAGTTTAACTCTCTATGCTTAGGAAATGTTTGGAACTTTTCATTTATTATATTAGGATCCAACTATGAAAAAAGTGTTCAACACTCTCACCTCCAGGGAGTTCAGCATCTGCCAGGAAGCTCTTGGCAGGTTCAAAAATTGGACACTTACTAAACTGAAAAATATGGTTAACCTACCAAAAGTCAGTGTGCTAAAGAACTGAAAAGCCTCACCCCCAAAAAATGTGTATGTCCTTTGCGATATATAGACAGTCTCTGATTTTTCTTTTAATGAGGGGGTTTTCCAAGTGTATCATGTCTTCCCTCCCCCCCCCGCCCCGTTTTTTTGTGCTTAGACCGAGGTGGGCAAATTATGGCCCATGGGCCACATCCAGGCCATTAGCTAATTCTGTCCAGCCCCCTGAGCTCCCAGCCAGGGAGGCTAGCTCCACCCCCACCCGCCCACCCCCCGTTCTACTGCTGTTCCCCCGCCTCCCACAGCCTCAGTGCACAGCGCGAGGAGTGCTCTGGAGGGTGGGGCTGCATGCTCTGGTGGATCAGCGCGGCAGCACGTCTGGCTCCAGGCCAGACACGCTGTTCTGAGCGGGGTGGTAAGGGGGCCAGGGGTGGGGGGTTGGATAGGGTGAGAGGGTCTGAGGGGGCAGTCAGGGGACAGGGGGGTTGGATAGGAGGTGGGGTCCTGGGGGGTGATTAGGGGTGGGGGGGGTCTCTGGAGGAGGCAGTCAGGAGACAAGGAGTAGGGGGGCTTAGATGGGGTAGGGTCTTGGGGGGGTGGTTAGGGGTGGGGGTCTCTGGAGGGAGTTGGATGGGTCAGGAGGTTCTGAGGGGGGGAAGTTAGGGGGGTGAGTAGTGGGAGGGGGTCAGATAGGGGGCAGGGCCAGACTTTTTGGGGAAGCACAGCCTTCCCTACCCTCCATACAATTTTGAACCCCAATGTGGCCCTTGGGCCAAAAAGTTTGCCCACCTCTGGCCTAGAGGAACCTTTGAAGACTAGAGAACCTTTGTGGACTATCACGCAGGCTGACTGCAGAGATGCACTTACCCAGTTCTATAGGAACAGGATACAAAATTCAGCATTAGCTATTGTTAAATTTATAGTTCTACAAAATGGAAAAAAAAATAAACCATACATCAGCTGACCTAGAGCAAAACCAATTGCTTAAAGAAACCCAGAACCTGTGTTCCTGGGATTCTGCACACCAAAGCTCCAATCTTGCAACTGACCGTGTACACGGTAGACTGCCACCATGTTGCAAGGCGCCACTTACTTACTTCCCAGGTACTAGAGGATTAGGAACCAAATTTCCACCATAAACCAAGTTAGATGGCGAAGAAAAAGCTTTTCAAAACCAGGAAATTTATTCTGGAAATATTAATAATTCCTCTTACTAGGATGTTACTGCCAGTTGCCACTGTTAACAGCTATCAGAAAGCTCAGTAAGGGCCCACATGTAGACAGGCAAAGATATTTTCTTTTTTTAACCCCAAAACAAAAAAATTGACAGGGGGTTACTTTCCACTAATTTCCTAATGTTTATTTCAAACTGTTTTTTCCCCAAAACATTTATCCTCTCTGAAGTGAGGTATGCTACTGTTGGTAAATGAGTACAATTAAAACTATTTCTATTTCAGCCTGAAGAGAATTTAACCATCTGATTTTTTTAAATCTTCAATTCAGTTTTAACTTTGTCTGTCTAAATACATTAAAAGAAAGTGTTTTTGAACCTCTGGAGGAAAGAATGCTAATTTACTGAAAATAAACCTCTGCTGTGATTTACTTCAGAAGATTCTACTTATATTAACTTCATTATTTAAGAAGTACCGGTGCTGATCTTGCAAACAGTGTCGTCTTCATTAAAAATAATTAAGATTCCCTAGACAGGAATTCATACCTGAAACTATAAAATCTCAATGTTTCATAGTACCACAAGGTTTTGTAATACTCATTCATATTTAATTTTTGAGGATGCTTCACTACACATAAATATTTTATCAGTCAGAGGGGTTTGAAACTAGAATGCTAAATATCTGCTTCTTCCTCAAAATAGTTTTCATTTCATTTTTTCAATAAATGTCTGGACTTCAGCTTGGAAATGTCTAATTTTTTCCCAATGTAAGAAATAAAGTGTGATGATATGAAACCAACAGATGATAATATGTAACCTACACCTGTTACACAACAAAAAAAATGGATTTTTAAATAATATCTATCATTAAATTCCAAAAACTATTAAGTATTATACAACCTTAAAGCTCATGCACATAGAACAGGTTGTGCTAAACACACAACACAACAAGTAACCTTGCTAGCAGCTTAGCTTTTGCTGCATTCATTCTGAATTATGCACTAAAGAGTAATGCATGAGAAACAAAGTAAAATAAGATAAAGGGAATAGAAAAGACTAAATCTGTGACAGTAAGATTAAAATTTTGTGATAGCATCTTGTCATACACCAAAATGGCTGCATTTACAACCACTGCATTCACATATTTGTGTCACCAAGGAAAAGCAAGCGTTAACATTCATTTTGGTCTGGAAAGAGTCTGGTTCTGAGCATTTTTCATTAAAAATATTAGAAATCAAATCATTTGCTGGATTTTTTTTCCCTTTAGTATGTGTTTTGACAACTTACATAACTGTTATTGCTTATTGTAGTGGGAGGTCAAGTTTTGGCTTTGGCTCCTGATGCTGATCAACGTCTTAAAAGATATAACAAAGAAGGGATTTGCAGTGCACACATCCTACTTGTTAATTTGGACTCTTCCAAAAATCTTTGACAATGACACTCTGCTAGTCTGCTGTATCCCTGTATACATTACAAAACTGTATCATTGCAACTTGAACCACTGGGATTGCACTACTGTAAACTACAATAGTATGCTCCCATTAACCATCCTGTTTTGGGTTCAGACAATGCACAGTCTCTACTCAGAGTTGCCAGGCCTGTGGATTATTGCATCTATGTCCAGTTCCCTGGACCTGGTACATTACATCTCTGGCATATAGTCCCTGGTTTTCAGAAATGTAGAGCATCTGCAGCTCCCCTTGACCTCAGAGGTGGCCATAGGTAGGTATATAATATCTTTGAAATCAATACAATTATGCCTGCTCGAAACATTGTATATTTCATTCTGTTTTAAATTCTGCTTTGCCGAGGTGTAAGGGAAGGGGGCAAAAGAAACCCGGAGAAGGGCTTGAGCAGAACAGAGTCCAGCTGAGTACCAGCTTAGTTGCTCTCAAGTCTGTGGCCGGCAGCAGGCAAACAGCTTGACAGATGACAGAGCCAGATGCTATTGAAGACTTCAGTGAAAAAAGTATGCAGGAACATTGAGGGAACAACTGGGAGGACTAACAGCATTGCTACACGAGCACCAGCTGTACACTAGCACTGTAACAGTGCAGCGAGATACAGCAGATGATAACATAGTATTTAGCTTCCTTCAGGCCATGTGAAATTTACAACAGTAGTGTGAACACTTATGAACTCATGAGTAGGGCTCAACCAAATTCACAGTCCATTTTGGTCAATTTCACAGTCATAGGATTTAAAAAATCATAAATTTCATGATTTTGGATATTTAAATCTGAAATGTCATGGTGGTGTAACTGTAGGGGTCCTGACCTAAAAGGCGATAGTAGGGTACTGCAAGGTTACTGTATGAGGGGGTCGTGGTATTGCCACCCTTACTTCTGCTTGGCAATACCATGTCTGTCCTACAATAACTTTGCAACCCCTTTCCCCTTCCCTCCACACAACAACCTCTTTTGGGGTTGGGACCCCCAGTTTGAGAAACACTGGTCTCCCCTGTGAAATCTGTATAGCATGGGGTAAAAGCACACAAAAAGATCAGATTTCACATTGGAGACCAGATTTCACCATCCGTGATGTATTTTTCACGGCTGTGAATTTGGTAGGGCCCTACTCATGAACCCTGGTGTGCATGCAGGGCTTGCAATGGCAATATGCTCTAGTTTAGACCAGCCTTATATCCTGAGATGAGCAGGTGTGGGGCCTCATGGCAAAGGGTGTATTCCATAGTGGTTTAGTGCATACCTCGCCCCGGTCTGCCTGAGGCTTCATGCAGGTGGGAAAGATACTAAGAGAGATTACTGAGCAGGATCAAATTAATGCTACTTTTGCGGTATTTATCTATCACCTTCTAATAACGGGAGCCACTGGTAGTGTCCCAGACGTTTAAGTTGACTAATACTTCCCATTATCAAAGATTAATCATTATCAAAGATTAAGGTGACCTTTGTGACGATCTACCACCTCTAGTGTTTGCAGCAAAACACAGAAATTTGGCAGGGAGCAAACTCTCAGGCTAGGGAAGTACCTTAACCATATTTTTTTCCATAATCATAAATCTGATATTTCCTAATGTTCAACTGTTAACTCTGAAACCTAAATAATTTTCTTTTAACCTATTTTTATGTAATTATTTATATTCTGGTAGTTCTTAAAGACCCCACATCCTGTGTATATGTATACACACAAAATAGCACATTGTGATGCCCTTTCACGTGAAGATTAGTGCAGAGTTCAAATGCTTTTAAAAAAAAATGAAAAAGCATCACTTTAGACATTGTTGAATGGAAGTAGTTTAATATTACAGCACAGAGTAATGAGAATTCCTGATGCCATACACAGCTACTACATTAATATTAGTATACAGAAGACAGAATGTGTTATTAAAATATAAAATGTTCAAATTCCAAAACCCTGACAGTATCCTTTTAAAAAGAGGATTTTGATTATTCTGATAATCTATTTGGTCTTCATCTCTAATTGGATATGTGAATTCAGAACCATGCCTGCTTAATCTTCCCTTGCTGTAATACACATGCACTGTAGTTCCATTGGTCACTGAAGAGAAATGGATTGATGAAAGAGTCGCAGTAATAAACAGCTGCAGGAAAAGACGCTCTCTTTGCTTTCCCATTAAAATAAAGGAAAAAATTTATGTTTAATTCAGGTTTTTTTAAAAAATAAAAAGGCACCCTGGAGAACAGAGAAGGTTCACATTAAAGCACTCTTTCTAGATAAAAAATGTCTGGGGGAAGCAAAGGACTGGTAGGGGAGGTAGCCCAGGAGATCTCTTCCCAACAAAATGGTGTGCAGAACACAGTCCTTCAGAGAGTGTTTCATTCCTTCTAAAATTCTCTGGGCAGGAAAGTCCAGGGCTTGTGAATCACCAGCACTTGCTCATAGTGTATCAATGCTTCTTTCATGCAACTGTCTTGT
This sequence comes from Dermatemys mawii, assembly GCA_007922305.1. Classification (NCBI taxonomy): domain Eukaryota; kingdom Metazoa; phylum Chordata; order Testudines; family Dermatemydidae; genus Dermatemys; species Dermatemys mawii. The sequence continues at coordinate 33,327,759 of ML677352.1, forward strand.
TCTCCAGAATCTCAGTTATCTTTTTAAATGGAGAGAGAGTGAGTGTGAGTGTGAGAAACTGTTATACATGCAAAGATACCCATGTGGTGTCAGTGCACAATGCACTACAGAGTTAGGCCCCAAAATTCAAACCTACAGAATTGTACAAAAAAAACTGCTTAATGCTGCAGCCTGGACTTCTTTCTTGCCTCCAAAATTCCCACCTCCCTTTTCCACCTCTCTCTTTTCCGTTTTTAATACAAAGATATAAACACAGCATTAAAACTACTGCAAATTAAAAAAAAAAACAAAAACAGAACACACACAAAAGACTCCAGTCACCTTAACTTGCTCAATTTGCATCTGATTTATGTAACATAGTCCTGTGGAGCAGCACTAGTTATTCCACAGTAAAGGCTGAAGGGAGCTTCCCATTATAAACTTAATTTTCAACCCACCTTTACATTTTTCCCAAAAGAAACTAGCCTTCCTTAAATTTTGCAGGTCACATCAGTCTAGGGAAGATTTTTTTCCCCTGTAACTTTTGGTAAAAACTAGAAACTAGACGAAGCTTTAAAGCTTTGGTCTTCTGCTTTTTTGGCTCATGTATCCTGAAAGTGAAGGAAGAATATCTGGTGTTATGCAGTGGCTGAATCTCTTAAATGCGTCTTTTCAGACATAAACAGTTTTGATTTTGCTTTAAATTTGGAGGTAAATATTATTCTCTGGAAATGATAACTCTGCCAATGCACATTTTCAACCATCTCCTAAATTTTTGGTTTGCTAGTTTATATTTTCAATGCCTAGTTAGACTTACATCATAAATTACTGCTATGTTTTCCACTGGTAGGTGGTGCTACCAGTCTGTGCATTTGAGTCCTCCCAGAACAAAGTGCCATGTCCAATAATGTCATTATCTAATAAAAACATAAAATGCCCAAGGAGAAAAGGCACCAGAGTTAGGTGTTTCTGTGCATATGTTAGGAATTGTGAGGTGGTAACTTTCACATTAAATTATGAAAAAAGTGGAATGCTAGCCAAATCCTTCAAAGTTATTCCACAGATGTCCAAATAGTATCCAAGTATAGCATCTAAGGAACAGTGATAATTCTAAAAGTTTAAGCAATTTTACAAGCCACTGTATTTGATCAATACAGCAATTACTAGTTGCCTATACTGATTCAATATTTCTTCATACATTTACATTCAATTTCTGCCCACTCACAACCAAAAGCCATTTTTCACATTATAAAAGTGATCTGGAAGGCTGATGTCTTGCAGCGAGCTGCTTCTCTACTCAGCCAAAGCAATAAGGACACAGAGGTTTTCTTCAAAGCATGAAAAAACAGAGCAAAACCTTTATAGTCCTTTTCAAAGTCTGGGCTCCATTTGCATGACAAAGTTGAACAATTACGAGGTCTTGGAATTTTTGTATTTCATTATACTGGTAATACCAAGAATGAAGCACAGAATAATTTCCAGATGGTATCCTGTTTTGCATTGATTTTTCAGTTCTGCATTATTCTGAAAGCTTTTGTTTGCACAGTTCCAACAAATCTGAGTCCATTTTATCAATCCAAAATAAAAAATCCACCTCCTTCCTTTACCCTCTGTTACTCCTCCCCCATTTCACACCCCAAAAAAGTTAATGAAAGTTCTATACAGCAATGACTAAAAAAACTGACAATAAAAAAGTCGGAACTACAGTAGAACCTCAGAGTTACAAACCCCATAGTTCTGAACTTTTTAATCACCCAAAACTAAATGCCCTTGCCCCTCCCCTTCCCCGTGGCCCCGCTCCCACTCTGTCCTCCACCGCCCCCTCCATCACTCACTCTCACCCACCCTCATTCACTTTCACTGAGCTAAGGCGGGGGTTGAGGTGTGGAAGGGGGTAAGGGCTCCAGCTGGGGGTAAGGGCTCCAGGGTGGTGCTGGGAATGAGGAGTTTGGAGTGGAAGAAGGGGCTCCTAGCTGGAGCCAAGGAGTTCAGAGTGCGAGAGCAGGCTCAAGGCTAGGGCAGGGGTGCAGGCTGTGAGAAGGTGTTTGGGTGCAGGAGGGGTTTCCAACCTTGGGCCGAGGGTTGGTGTGGGAGAGGGAGTTCAGGGTGCGGGCTCCAGCCAGGTAGCGTTTACCTCAGGCGGTTCCCAGGTGGCAACACAGCAGGGCTAAGGCAAGCTCCTTGCCTGTCCTGACTCTGCACAGCTCCTGGAAGTGGCTGGCATGTCTGGCTCCTAAGCGTAGGGGCAGCCATGTGCTTCCCTGATTCACTCCTCTGCCTAGGGGCCACAGAGAGCTGTGTGAAGCCAGGGCAGGCAGGGAACCTTCCTTAGCCCCACTGTGCTGCTGACCGGACTTTTAATGGCCTGATCAGTCATGCCGACTGGATCCAACAAGATCCCCTTTTGACCACGCATTCTGGTCAAAAATCGGATGCCTGGGATTGGAACCCTAAATTCCATTACTGGGGTGTCGTAACTCTGCTGTTCTACTATATCACATCTTGGTTTTTTATTTGTAAAGGGAAGCAGTCATCTTGAAATCTAGTCAATTACAAAAACTACCCAATCAAATAACTTCAGACATTGCACCTGCCCCCAGCCCCTTCTGCCAATATTTGTGGTTTTGCAACTGTTTGTTTATGTTTATTTTTAAAATGATTCTCTCTCTGTTGTTGGGTAAAACTGTATGTAAATGAAACTGTCAAATTTACAAAGTAAACAAACAAAAAAGAGGTTTTTCTCTCTAACTTCTAAGTCACACTACTCTTGGGTTTTATTGGTAACAACAGTAGGTAAAATACAATTCAGACAGAAGTGTCATTTTTAAGGTGTCAATGTTCATTAAAGTTCACAATTTACAAAGCAAATTTCCACTTAGAAAGGTCGGCATTTCTTAGTCTTAACACTTAAATGCGACAGGAAGATCTGTGGAAACCAAAAGTTGCAAGGTTAAACTGATAAGGAAAAAAGATCATAATAAAAGAGGAATTACAGATTAACAGAAAATACATATCGAGCATCTAATAGATTTCTAATAAGCCTGGAATGTACCTACTAAGCCCATACAAAACTAGGCTTCTGCCTCTGACAATCATTCAAATAGAAGCCTCCAACTGACATACAATGGTCTTTTCCTGCAGGGTCCTCGGCAGCATGAAAGTTCCCTCGTGTAAAAGCAGCAACATACCTAAGACGAGACAAATATTAACCTGAACTGATTTCCAAGTCCTACTTCAGTTCTTTCAACATTCTCATTTACGTCAATACAGATTACGTGGATTTACCCAAAATGGTACCAAATTTGAGGTCTTAGTTCTTAGAAACAGTAAATTCTCCTTATTTATCTGAACATAGCATTCAAGAAAATCCCAGAATGTATTTTTATTTCATGCACTATTGTTTCTCTCTCTGTCTATATGTAGATAGAGAGAGTAATATATAAATACATATGGACACAGACACTTTTGTGCATTTACAGTGTGTATATCTATATAATGGAGGAGTCAATAACAAATCTGCAGTTAAGGTTGCATCAAGGTTTCTACTTAGAGAAGCACTGAAATCCCCTTGTTAAACATTTTAATGTTTGAATTTAGTTTCCAGGTCTGGCATAACAACTTTCCTTAAGACAAGTTTTCTTTGTGGTTTAAAAATATTTACTAGCTTTTAAAGGAAAACATTTTCAAACGGTCCCTGCTTAAAAAACAAATCCCTGCTCCTTTGTGTTCCTCTAGCTGTAATGCATCCCCACACACACCCCTGATAACATCTCAGACAAAAGCCACTTTTAAAAACTGCAGTTATTCTTTTTTTCGAGCTAACAGTGCTGAGCTACACAAAGGTTAGGCAACAAAAATGCTTAGATCCCTCTGCCAGTCCTGTTCTCCAGTGCTGTCAGCCTGTCTCAGCAGCTGTGTTTGCACATATCCCTAGTGAGCCAGGCTAGGCACCAAAGAGGAAAGAGACTGATCTTGGAGATGTAGCAGGCTCTGACAGAGGTCAGCAAAGTTAATGGGGATGTGCAGGAGACTGAGATGGCAGATGAGACCTGAGGGAAGAGCATTTGAAAGGCTTCCCTAGGGCTGCATCAGCTCCTTAGTTCACCAAGTGGGGAACCCTTCATACAACTTAACTCCCTCCAAATTCTGCCTTGTTCCCCCACCTCATCAACACCATTGCCTCTGTTTCCCTGGCACACCACGTAGCAGGAGGGGGTCATGATCACCTGAGAGGAAAGTGGCTAGGTATGCAAGCAGGGTTGTTGATGTGGCATGCAGATAAATTGGAGCTTGGAGTGAGAGAGATGAGGAGAACTCTGTTCTGGTAAACCCATCATGGTACATCCAGCACAGCTCCTCTTTCCTGGTAGCTCAATCCCCATCTCTCCCTCATCCCCATCCGGCAGAACATGTATTTGTCTGTATCCCCACCCCCATTCACACCACTCATAGCTCCCTTTAACCACATTGCCCTTAATCCCTCACCCCCAAACACCCCTGTTCTCTTAAATCCTCCAACCTGAGCTTCCCTAAGATCAAGATCAGGACATGCCCTCATTTTCCTAGAAAAAAATTGCACTAAAATAAACACTCTATGACCAAATCTGCAGGCAAGTTGCAACTGAAAGTTTAGAAGAGGATCTCCATTATCTTTCTATTCCCCTGAGATGCTGGATTTAAACCAAAAATATTTCAGATGTACTATGGCACTCATTTAAAAATAACATTTCCCTAGAAAAAAATGTTCTGTATTAATACAATATCAAGTAACTGCATCCCTGATATGCACTGAAAAGCTGTACAATGCCCTATGGAATTTTCAACCTAACATCTATGTCAAGAATTACCTTGTGCCCACACTGACAATCTAGCTAAAAATAAATCCCCCATGTCAATATCAAGTTTTTTTACATTTCTTCATATTTAAATGCTTAACAACCAACTCTTCTAACATAAACTGACACTTTGTAAATACATATCTGCAAATCTACATTTTGCCATTGCTCATCAGATTTAAAGATAAGATCTGTTTGGAATGGAGTACTGGAAAGAAGTGTCCATCTTGTTGCCATACATACTTCAGCTTCAGGTTACAGTATATCGTATCCCTGTCCCGCTCAAAGTTTTCCCTTGCAGTTTAATCACAATGACCCCTCAGGTATTCCATCAATTACAGAACAGATGGACACCTTTACAAGAGATTTGCTCACTTCAGAAGAAATCTGAATAAGCCCTGCAGTGAAGAATTAATCATGGTCTTCATATAGCGGTCACGCTTTAAAACTTGCCAGTTTCTGTAGATAATTACATATCTTTACACCAGTACTTGAAGTATTCTAGCCACTCCCTACAGAAATAGAATAGAGTAATACTGCAGATACTGAAGTAATTGTATCTATTCACCAAAATTGGAAAGTTGTTTTTAAAGAGGATGATCAACAGTTGTGCCAACTACCAAAGCTAGTCAAAGTATTTTTTAGGCCAGATTCTCATTTCCCCTTGGCTGCTTTATATTGCAATAGCAGTGGTAAACGGCCCTAAAGTGAGAAAATTTATGTTTGCATCCACCTTAAGGCTCCTTTACATATTGGCCTTCGTGTAAATGAGAATTAGGTCCCTATTCTCTCAAGGTATGTCTACACTAGAGCTGGAGGTATAATTTCCAGTTCTGGCAAACATACATGCACTAGTTCTGATAGATCTAGCATGCTAAACGGAGTGCAGAATGTGCCGTAGCAGCTAACTGCCCGAGTACGTATGTAGGGTTTCAGATGTGGTCACGCTTGGGTAGCTAGTTTCTGCCATGGCAGCTACTCTGCTATTTTTAGCATGCTAGCTCTATCAGAGCTAGCATTGGTACGTCTAGCCAAGCAGTAAATTACATCTCCATCTTCAGAGTAGGAACATCCTGAAGCCTATCCCTCAAAACAGCCTAAATGCCATCTTGTTCTTGGTCTCTTACTCCTTTTACAGCTTCCTGAACTACTACATTTAAAGAGAAAAAGGGAAATAATTTACCTTATTAAGTGATATTGTTCTGCCTACTCTGACAACGAACAAAAAAAGTAGTGAAAGCTTCCATAATTCTCACTTGCTAAGCGTAATGTAGAAAGACTCCTTGTACAGACAAGGATGACTGAATCAGTTTGCCTTGAGACCTCAGTCATCAGTTCCATTATGAAATAAGTTTATCCTTATCATTAGAGTTTTAAAATTCTTATAAAACCTCCTCCTGTTGTATTTTTCAGCCTTTCCAGGCATTCTCTAGCTTTCTGCTTTTTTCATATTCAAATTCCTCACAAGGAGTCCCAGATTCATTATCAAATTCTAGTCTCTCAGGATAGAAGAGTTTTCTGGGCACAATATTTGAAGATATAATCTCAGATAATACATAAGCCTCAGCCTATCATTTTAAAACTGCCCCTATATTTGAAGCCTCCTCCCTCACTCTCTCTCTCTCATGCTTCCACTCCCCATCTTCCAAAAACCAACCAGCCAAACACACATAAACCCACTTCTTCTACAATGGGTATAATGACCACCTTTCATCTCAGAGTAACAACTAAGACAAGTGCATAAGTGAGAAATAACTATCCCAGTCCTGCCATTTCATAATGCCCCCCAGGCTTGCTGATAGATCTTGTTTTCACTTTGTGCTGGACTGTGCAAATGGCACACAATTTATCCTAAGGGGCCGCATGGAGCTGCACTGCCCCAAAAACAGCATGCATCAGGAAGCACTCTGCTTCTCTGAAACAGAAGGTGTCCCATCACTGTACCCCAAGAGCTTAATATGCCCTCATAGATAACCCTGATCCACCTCCTGCTAGTCCACCCAGCACCATATTAACCAACAGATGCACCAGAGATCGGGGGGAAAATATGGAGCATGCAGGGGCACTGTTCTGCTCCTCTCTTATGCAGTCTGCACAAGGGGGAGAAAGGTTCCTGATGCCCGATCTCCCTTCTACTCCCTAACCACAAGTGGGCCAGGCAAAATCTGAACTACAAAGCATCAATGCTGTGAGGTAAGATAATAGAGTAACATGTTCAAAAGGTGCCTAAATTCTATTTTTAAGGGACTTCAGTTTCCAGAAGCCTTACTCCCATCGACTTTCACTGAAATTTAGGCACCTAAGTTCCCAAGTCAGTTTTTGAAAAATCTCCTTTGAAAAATGGGACTTAGGAGCCTAATTCACCTTTAGGCACTCTTCCAAATTTCACCTATGTTATTGGTTGGTAAAGTGTCTCATACTCTTATGGCAGGACAGAAATCATATCAGAGGGGAATATATTTTCTACAGTACTGTTCATCTAGACTAAAAATAACACACATGCTAAGCCAGAGTCTATGCCCCACTACACACACACTAGACAGAAGGTAAATATACAGTCTGATTCCACATACTGACTGTAATACAATCATCCATACTAGAGGAACTTCTCAGACCCTAAAAGTACTAAATGGGGGTCGGTCAGTTATTCTTAACACTGACTGAGATTAGTTCTTGCTAACTAAAGGTAATATGGGGAGCAAAGGAAAAGGAAGGTTCACCAAGCAATAAAAACTACGAAGTAATTCTCATGTATCTTCACTTTGAAATAAGTATCCTTAGTATCCTTAGATAATGTGGTAATCTTTGTGTAACAGAATGCATATGCTGCATTCATAGGTGGAATATAAAATCTATGCACAAGTATTCTTATCTTGAAAGTTATGGATACACCTACCCACTCCTCAAAATTATTGCAGATATTCAACAAAACAAAAATATCCTTACAGAACAGAGTAAACATACACTCCTAGCAGCTCCATCACTGGATGACTTTGGAAGGGGTGACGGGGAAAAACCAGGACTACTGTATCAGAAAATATTTTAAAAACATATAGACCAGCCACTGTTCTGTGAACACAGAGAGATCAGCATGTTAATTTAATTTCTGTACATCACCTCAGAACACCTGCATTCCCACGGTGTCAGATTTCAGGCCTTTCTTCATATATTAATTTTACATTATCCTCTCTTGCAGGCAGCCAGGGAGCTAACAAGCAATCCCTGAGGCTCAGTCTGAAAAGGAAAACTGGCACATACTCAGCCAGTGCAACTACAGTTGTTGCCTAATAAAAGTCTTCATATGAGAAAGCAGCGTAGCCACCCAAAATATTAACAGTCAAAGCTGGTTTTAGATTTATTTTTAGGCCAACTATTTTAGACAGTTAGCTGCTTCCTCATAACTTTAAAGGATGCAAGCTCATTTGAACTTTTTAGTTCCATGGCTTAATCAAAAAAGTCGAAGTCCAGCTAGTCAGAATGAAGCTGCATCTGATTCTGTAAGGTACATCTACTAGCTAGAGTGGGGGGATTCATGAAGCTTGAAATGTCGTCTTTGAAGACTGGCAACCATTTGGATTTGATGCCTTCCACTTACAAGATGTCAACCTCCTGGGTTCAAAACTGACCAGGCTTGTTAAGTTTAAACTAAGGGGAAATTGGAAAAAGGAAACCTTTTGCTTTGCTCAGTCTGGCACATACCAACAGAGATAGGTACAATCTGTACAGGTAAGAGAAGATGATGCACAGGGATGGTATTTCCCAGGACAGTAGGCTACAACAGTGAAGAGTGTGGTGGAGACATTATTTAGGTAATGATACAAGGAAGGCTATAGACTTCATGACTGTGAAACATTCCTGCAACAACTCTCAAGCTACTCAAAAACCACAGGATGCTCATGGGAGGAGGAGGGAACTTTATCCAGAGAAGTCAGAAAAAAAAAAAAATACTCTTGGTGGAAGATTGCAGCTTAGAATTAGAATTTCTTAGAATTTAGAAACCCAACACCCAAGACAGACAGACACAAATCAGGCTGCTCCCTAATACTAAGGGACAGAACTCTCTCCACCTTATTCTAGGCTGGCTCTGCACAGACTGACTGCCTGAGACCCTGATTGTATACTTCCCTAAAGAGTCCCTTTGGTGACAAGTAGGACCAGGAGACTCTCTACACTTTACAATGATAGCTTTAGCACAAGTTTTCCCTATACCATGTGGCAGCATGTGTCTCAGCCCACTAATTATCAGGCCAGGACACACGCTTTAGTTTTGACTAGGAAAAGGGTCTTCATTGTGGGCTTTTAGCTTAATAGCTGCCATATGCAGTTATGAAATTAGTCTCAAGTACGGTCACTAGAACTGAGAGAAAACTGATATTTGGGGTGCTGAAGGATTGCCAACATCAAGAGATCAAAAATCATGAGTCAAACTCCCAAAAAAGTCATAAGATTTGTAAAAAAAGATTATATTGTATTTTCTAGGTCAGTCTCTTGACACAAACTCCCCCTGCTGCATGTGACCAATTAGTGTCGCTCACTCTCCCACATGTACTGGATAAGGGGATTTTGGCCCCTGCTGCAGGAGCAATCACCCCCACATCTGCCCATCTCCCAGCAATTAATCCTGTCCTCCAGTTCCCCATCATGTGTCCCCACCTAACTCCTCCCCAATTCAATCCCTCAGCTCCATCATCAGAACTACGTCAGTTCAGTCCCCCCAACCTTTACCACCCTCAGTTCACCCTCACAGTACTCACCTCATCTGCTCAGAACCCACCATAAATACAGTCCCCCTCCCTCCTCACTTCAGCCCCCCTGGATCCTCCAGGCCACAGTTCAGCCCTCCCAGCTTCACCTCTGCTCCTCATATAGTTCGTCACCCTCCTCTGGCCTGGGGGGCTGCAGTGGGGTCCCTCTCCCACTTCCCAGTCAGAGCCCACCATCTTGGGCTGAAAAAAATAATCCTGCGATTTGAGAGTTCTGTCACCAGATCATGAACAACGCTTAGTTTTACTTAGAAATTGCATCTCTCGCGATAAATTTGTGAGAGTTGGTATGTCTGTTGCTGGTAGTTCCAGGGAGAAAAAACAAACCAAATTAGCTTCTGTCCAAACAAACCAAAAGTCCTGAAAAATTTTGACAAATTGTAAAACAACAAATTTCACTTTGGAGGTGAATGACTATTTATACACAATGGTATATAAATAGCTTCAACAGCAGAGACTGCAATAGATCCATATAAGAATATTCTATAGCTCAGTGGAGATGCAAGTTCAAATCCCTGCTCTACGGTAGGCAGAGAAGGAATAGAGCCTGCGTGGTCTCCAACATCCCAACTGAGTGCCATAACAACTGAGCTAAAGGTTATAAATCAGGCACTGCCACGGGGACAACTTCCTCCTGCTGTTTTGTGAATGGCACCTAAGTACTGAAAAACATTTTTTTGGCTGAAACTATTCGGCAAATTCACGCCCAATTCACAAACAGTCGTCGGTTGACCAAAACTGCATTTTTGGCAAACTGTTCATGCAAAATATTTTACACACTTCTAAAGATGACAGCCTACTGAAAGAATCAGAGGGGTAGCCATGTTTGTCACTTCTGCAGTTCCAGACTAAGAGTCCTGTGGCACCTTAAAGACTAACTAAAATTTTAGACCATAAGCTTTCGTGGGTTAATACCCACTTCGTCGATGCATCCGACAAAGTGGGTATTAACCCATGAAAGCTTATGCTCTAAAATTTTAGTTAGTCTTCAAGGTGCCACAGGACTCTTTGTCACTTCAGCCTACTGAAAGGCTACTTGGGCCACATACCAATGCATAACAACATTGCTGTTCATGTTAGTTTGGGCCATTCTAGCTTTTATTTGCCTTTAGTGAATATACAGGTCAACAGCTATTACTAGTCAGCTAAGCAACCTCCTGAATTCTCTAAAGTTGTGTGTGTGGCTTTACGAAATCACAGTAAAGAAAAACAGGACAAATTTACATGATTAAAATCCAACAATTGAATCAGTGACACGTTGTATTCAATAGAGTAAGTATATGCAATAAACAAGCCATAAATTAGTGAGGCAGACAAACTCGATATGTCTTTGTCTACATTCTTCTTCCTTCCCACTCCCTCCCCACATAAAGTTTCTCCACTGCTACCTCCTCCAATGCATCTCCACTAGCTGATCATGTTCTCGCCTTTATTTTAGCAAAGTTAGAAACACATTGGTCAGAATGTCAACAGCCAGTCTGCACTAGCAATGTCACTATTACTACAAACTGGAGACTAGCAGTTGTAACAGTGGAGAATTTTGAGAAAATTTTGTTGACACAGCCAATGGCATAGAGGACAAACTGAAGGCTGTGCTACAATTAGCACATTTAATTGTAAAGGCTGTCCGAAGTAATTAAATTTCAGTAGCTAATATTTTCATTTTTCTTCCTCCCAAGTTTCCTGAATGGAGTGGAAATGACAACTACAAAAGCGATTTTTTTCTCCCTTGGTATCCTACTGTTAACTGAATTGTCTCGTTAGACTGACCTCCCACTAGGTATGGCAATTCCCATCTTTTCATGTGCTGTGTATTTATACCTGCTACTGTATTTTCCACTCCATGCATCTGATGAAGTGGATTCTTTCTAGCCCACGAAAGTTTCTGCCCAAATAAATTTGTTAGTCTTTAAGGTGCCACAAGGACTCCTCATTGTTTTTGCTGATACAGACTAACACAGCTACCGCTCTGAAACCTGAATGGAGTGTGAGTATTTAAAACAATGTTACCTATGCCTTTAAAAATCAGAGGACAAAAATTGGATATCAAGCCTTGACTTAAATTAGTTGAGAGAGTGAGTTGGAGGAGAGGAAAGGATCTGGTCAGGGAATGGTGCCACCATTTGAATTAGCAAAACATGCTGCAAATAATCTCCACATGGAGATTCACTCAGTTGATCGGTTTTATCCGGAATACTAATTCTGATTCCTGACTAGACACTAGCTGGAAAAAAGCTGCCTCAAATAAAATCAATTCAACAAGAATATGTTTTAACCACAGGATAGAGATTGTTCACAAGTCTGTGTAGCTACAGGTCAGCCCTCATCCACAGCTGGAATAACCAATCTCACACAACTGGAAGAACAAAATTCAAAACTGAAGAAAATCAATAGATCACCATGATTACGTTAGGCAGTACATTAGAAAAACTTACATCTCATATTAACCTAGAGTTATTCAGTCATACTTTTTCAAAAAGTAAATTTCACATCAGACCATTGGGAGCAAGATTCCATGTGGCCTCCTTATTACATTCATTTCCTAAAACCATTAGGAGGCATTATTTAGCTCTGGTGCAAACAGCTACCCGTCATAAAACAGGTGTTTCTCAAAGTGTGAACTCCTTCAGTGTTAGAAGATTATTTCAGAAATATTCAGCTCCCAAACTCATGCTAAAAATAATTTAAAATTACAGGCACTCTTAATATCAGGAGAACGAATAAAAATAGGATACGGAACATCTCCCCTTTGGGTACATTGGGTTTTGAAATGAATGTAATAAGTTTCTCTCTGATTTATGCAGGTTCTTAGCTGAAGATTATTTTCTAAGGCTGAAAAAAGTTTTAAAGTAAAAGGAAATAGATTTCTGAAGAGATAATGATCCAACTTTTAATCTAATATATATATAATATATAATTTGCTGCTGATGCATGGGAGACCTAATTTAATCCTACTTATTTTATCCTAAGCATCTTATACTGTCAAAGATATCATTCAAAAAAGTTTCTTTGTACATACATGAGGTTTTCATAGCCTTTTAGGGTTTGTGAGAGGCTTTCAGTTAATGAGAGGATTAGCTCTTGTAAATCAACACAGGTCCACTGACCTCATCAGAACTATGTCAATTTACACTAGCTAAGGATCTAGCCCCCACCACTTTTTTTCTAAATAAGATGAGGAAGACATGTGGCATCTCAGAGATTAACCAGTTTATTTCAGCAAAAGCTTTCATGGGCTATAGGCCACTTCATCGGATGCACAGAATGGAACAGAAGTAACATGTATTTATATACACAGAAAGCAAAAACATAAAATAAATAAATAAAAAGTTGTAACATTAGCATACCAATTCTAATACCAGCAATGCCCCTCTGCTATGGACATTGGCCAAACCAGACAGTCTCTACGCAAAAGAATAAATGGACACAAATCTGACATCAGGAATCATAACATTCAAAAACCAGTAGGAGAACACTTCAACCTTCCTGGCCATTCCATTAAAGACTTGAAGGTGTCAATTTTAAAACAGAAAAACTTCCAGAACAGACTCCAACGAGAAACTGAGGAACTGGAATTAATTTTCAAATTGGACACTATAAACCAGGGGCTAAACAGGGATTGTGAATGGTTTTCTCATTACACTAATTGATTGCATTTCCCTAGTTAATTTACCTTCAATAGCTCATACCTCCTGTCAGACACAGAGATCCACTTCAAAAGGTTTTTTTTCTCCTGCTGATAATGGCCCATCCAAATTAAACAGCCTCTTAGAATTGGTATCCTAATGTACAACTTTTTTTTTTCTTTCTGTGTATATAAATAAATCTTACTTCTGTTCCATTCTATGCATCCGATGAAGTGGGCTATAGCCCATGAAAGCTTATGCTGAAATAAACTGGTTAGTCTCTAAGGTGCCACAAGTCTTCCTCATCTTATTTACAGATACAGACTAACATGGCTGCTAATCTTAAACCTGTCACTTTTTTTGTTTGTTTTATTAGCTCTGCCAAGAGGATCAAGAGTGTCGAAATATGACACCACCACTAACTGTGGCCTGTGTTATACCTGAGGTCAGACCAGATGATCAAATGGTCCCTTCTGGCCTTGGCATCCCTGACAGGGTGTGTGCTCAAAGAGAAAGTGGAGCCTTATACAACTGTGGCATATAATTTTCCTTTATGGTTTTCAGTCTGCACAGATGACATCCAAGACTTACACGGAGGTAAGGAACCCTGCTAATTTTTTCTGCAACTCTTTTACTCCAGTTCAAACATCTTCCCTTCAATGAAATAAAAGGTAAGTTATCAGCTACTGGGAATTCCCAAGCTGGTAAAAATTAAGGATGAGAGAAGGAGTAATGTCTCCTAGTGGACATCAATATTTTTGGTTCCTATTGTTATTACCTGATGCAATGGTGGGCTCACCCTCAAACACACAATCAGTCCCTGTGACTCGTATCACTATAAAGTCTGCTCCCCTGTATGCAATAAACAATGTAAATTGTCTAAGATCCAGAGTTACACTAAATACGGTTTATTGCCTTACTCTGAAGTGATTTATCATGAAAGTCCTTTATTATGAATTTTACCTTATTATAAATACTTTACCTTTTTGTGACAGTGTCTTTCTGAAGGTTAGTGTCCACTGGTGACTGCAGAAAGGGTAAATTTGTATCCAGACTGATCAGAATCCCCATCAGTGAGCAGGATTCATTGATTTTAAATCTACATTTTTGCTCAAGAGTAACTTTTGATGCCTTTTTGCACTATTGCCATTTCAATAAGCAGAATTACAGTAGAAACCGAGCAATGATCAAGACTGAAGAAACTCAAGTTTTCAATCTAAGGGAACTAAATTTAAAATGAGTTACAGTAACTGAAGAGAAGGCAACTGCTTTCAGCTGTATACTAACTTAACAAGGCACATCAGCCACACATCTTTCTAAACAGAAATATATTCATTGATTAGAGAACAGGGAGACTGCAAAAACAGATTAGCATTTGCTTATTTTCTAAGAACAGAATGACAAAACCAAAAAAAATATATTTTGTATCAAACAAAATAATTCTGCAAGGTCAATTTCAAATGTGCACTAGTTATTTAATATCTGGTGCTGTGTAGATTTAGGTTTTAAATATAAATATATAAATTCTATTAAAATCTTTGTGCTGCTTTCACCGATTTTAGTTTTTCCTTGACTAGAGGCACTACTAGGTTTCCTTGTCCTTGGAGTGTTTTATCTGGGGATTACACATCTATACCAAAACACAGCTGTTCCACTTTTTCCTCCTTTATTTTTTCACATTAAAAAAACCTCCCACTATCAGCCATCCAATTAGTTGCTCACTATCAAAAGGCTGCTTTGGCCTTTCATCTTCTTGAGAACTGGATATGAATGACAGGGTGTCATGGAAACTGTAACTCCGGTCATTTCCTGTTTCAGTTTTTAGCCACCAACATATTAATAATACAGTTTTATCAGATGGAAATTAATGAGTACTTGTTATTCATTCTGAAGAGCATGCAAAAACAACAAAATCATATTTTCCTTTTTTCATACAGTCCATACTAACACCTGGCAAAGTGGAGGGGTTGGGGAAGACAAAACAGAGGGGGGAGGAAAGGAAATTAAATGCACCATACACATTTGACAGTCCTTTCCAGAGCAAACCCTCAACCACAAGATAAAAAAGACTCAGAGATTCTAAGGCAAGAGTGGAGTTATAAAATTCCAAATAGGGGAAGGAAATTCCTTTTGTCACTTTTCTTTATGGCTCTATCACTCTTGTCCAGTAACTAAGTGTAAATTCTCCTTTGATAAACTTGGTTCTAACCACTGGCTGATCTCTGTAGAATTTCACCCTCCTTTATACCGCTGCCTCTAGTTCACAGTGCTGGTAGAGCAACTTCCCCGCAGTATTTTCCTTCCTCCTTGAAAAACAGGATAGGACAGAAAGCGGGTGAAGTTTCAAGTATTCAAACACCACAGAACTGAGACTTCCACTTTGAAAAAAGTCAAAATTTCCAGAGCTCCACTTATGAGCTTGCAGGAACACTAACTTACCACCAGTGTGCAATTTGCAGTAATTTTTCCTTTCTGTATTTTGTTTAGATGAACAGATTTCCCAGACATCTTTGCTATGTCTTGTGCTTGTTACAAACAAACTCATTTAAACCAAAATATGGTTGCATTTAAAAAATCTTAACTAGCTTGATTTTTCTTCAAGCCTGTATTGCACTGAAGAAGTCTGAAGTTCATATAGTTCCAGACAATATTGTCTGACACCATATTTGAAGTCATTGTCTGAAAAAATGAAATTTTTATACAAATATAGATATACACTTACCAAAACATTCATATTATTCTTATCAGTTAGCAAATAGGAAACGATGTGTATTCATGGTTCTATTCCTAGCATTTAACTTTTAATAGAATATAATCACTTTGCAAAAAAATTGCAGTTTTACAATACATTTCCTTCAAGTGTAAGTCAACGACTAGGATCAAAGCTTTAAAATGTAGGTGTTTAAAGTTAGGCACCCATGTCCCCATTTAGGGACTTAAATAGGTGGGCTGATTTTAGACGTGTTGAACTCCCCCCAGCTGCCACAGAAATCAATGAAAGCTAAGAGTACAGCAACTAAAAGATTGGAAAGAAAACATCCTCTGATTTTCCAAGTTTATTTGTATGTTTGACAGCACAACATGCATCGTCACCTTCCCATGTCTGTGAGGGTTTTTCATACAGCAACACGGGAAGGAAAAGACATTTATGAAAAACCACCACCACAAAAATATTATAAAGCCACACAAATTGGCAGAGTAACTAGTTTTAGGTACTGCTCCTGCTCCAACTCAACGCATTTTTAAAATTAACCACATTTCAAGTATTCCTTCCCTTTTCAAAAACAGAATGTTTTTGCTACATTTCGTCTGTAGCAAACTAGAAAACAAAGTAGACTACAACAGATTCCATGAAGCTAGAAAAGATCCTGAATATTAATGTAGGGACAGCTACCAACTAGCTGCTTGCAATAGTAAGTAATGCCATCTATGTATGAGGTTCCTTTGGAGGACAGGAGCCTACCTGCATGGAACTTGTTGCGGGATTGGGCCCTCACCTTTCAACAAGACATCACAGACAAAGGTTAGGGATACTTTTATTACCATATTAGGGTGGTAGGTAAGTAATTTTGATATCACTCTTCCCTCTGCAAATTTTTTTTCTGTTATTGTGACAAGTAAATGCCCACACTAAGATAAAATGTTTAAAAAAAAAAAAGTTTGTTTACTTTGTATACGTGGTAGCACTTTGGGAATTGCTTGTTTAGTTGTGTTGTAAAGGGTCAGTTGTTTCCTATGCAGCTCTGAAGGGAGCTGACACACATCCTCTTATCCAAGCTCTGAAAGAGCCTGATTGCTGCTACTGTGATTGGTAAAGGCACAACTGAAACTTCAGAATCAGCAGGCAGGCGTCTGTACCAAGAGAGAGGGCAGGGAGGAGGCGGGATGGGGCAGTTGAGCTTGATGTTCAATTCATACACATCACAAAAAATTTTAAGGTGGCAAGTGAAGCAATAAAGTTTGGGAGCCTCCAGGCTACACCATATTTGGTGTTGTTGCTCTTTGGCTCATCCAAAAGACCCTTCTAAATAAAGAAAAGGGATTTTTCAGCTTCCTATAAAACATTTTCAAGTAATTAAAAAAAAAATTAGGGGCATACTATTTAGAGTGTACTGTAATCAAAATACTGAGTAATTTTAAATTAGTTCAATAAAATTTATGTTGACCATGTCCCTTTAATGAGCAGGAAGAATCTATATGCAATTGAAGCAATTTCTTTGCACAAAAGCATGATTAAAATAATTGAACACAATGCTGGGGACATCATCATCGTCAACAAAAAGCAGAAATTATTTCAAAAGGAGCAGTGGACTAAAGATTTGAGAAAGAAGTAGAGAACAGAGCCACAAACTGGACATTGGGCATTAAGACAGCCAGCTGATTTAATTTAACCAAGAGAAAAAACAAAATAATTAAAGGAAAACCATGGTTAGTAGGCACCTTATTTATTATAAGAGTGTTATTCCCCCACCCCACCCCCGTAAAATGTAGCTGTAATTAGAAATGCTTGCTAGTTTGTCCTTAAAGCAACTGTCTTTATACGGTTTTGGTTGCCTACCAGTATTTATGATATGCCAAGAACCAGCTGCATTTCAAAAAAGCTGAAGAAAACAAACAAACAAACAAAAGACCATACTCTCCTTGACTTCGGTAACTGGAGTAGGATTTTACAATGAAGCACTGTTTTAAAAAATTAAAAAATATTCGCAGGCAAAACATTAATGGTCTGAATCTTTATATAAAAAAGCAACAAAATTAAAGTATGTCTGTCAGGTCACTGTGTGGAAGCTTTGCTGACAGCAAATTTAACATGATTGTTACAGCCTTCAGGCAGAGGAACCCAAGTGCTTAATCTGAGACCGCTGCCTGTGCTAACCAGGAATTTATTTTGTACCTTCACCACATTCTCTGACTATAAACAGTGTTGAAACACCTTGTTTTCTTAAGCAGAGTTTATTGGAAATTGATATTTTTCAACTTCCTTCCTATTCTAACTTGATTGCTTTATGTATATCATACTGTGAAAAACTATAATTGGGGGAAATACTTGGGGGTGGGGAGGGGAAGTGAACAGAGACTCTGTGGAGAACCAGAGTGCTAGCTTGTCTATATCTCTAGAGCAGCTAGTTTTTGGCTCAAACAGCAGAAACTGTGGCATTGTGACCTGGCAGATGGGGTAATAGCACCACTCAGGTCTGGCCCAGCCACCTCTGTGTCATGACAGAGGGGCAGCTGGAGCAAATCTGAGTGGTGCTGCAAACACAAACACACACATCAGGATGCAATGCGTGGAGCAGGCAACTGAGCCGAGCCCTGCAGGAGATGACCCGCTGTTACAGGGTAACAGCGGAACAGGCTCAATCTCCAGTATAATCCCCCAGGGCCTCCCTATCCACAGTAGACAAGGAGTAGGGTGTGGTGCCAGTGTACGCTACAAGTGACCACTGGCCTCTCAAGGGAGTGAGGAGAAAATGACAGTAGCAGAGGAGGATAACAACTCTGGCCTGTGATTTTGGGCACCCCTCCAATTTTGGACCCCAGATGGACCCATAAAAAAAAGAAAAAAATGAAATTGAGAAGTCGCCTTAGTAAAAAATTTGGAACCATGGGCTTATGGGTTCAAACATTAGCAACAATACTGGAGGGTAGTATTGCTCCCCCACAGAGTTGACGGGGAAGCGGTAGCTGCCGACTTGCTGCTGTGAGGACATCTGTAGCTGAAGTTGCATATCTTAGGTCGACCTTCTCCCCTCCTGTGTAGACGTAACCTAGGAGTGCTACAATGGCCCACAGTAACACATGTGGTGAAAATGTTCTATGCTGACAGCAGAAAGCTCTCCTGCCGGCATAAAAAAACCACCTCTGCGAGGGCACGGTAGCTATGTTGCTGTGAGAAGCTCTCCCACTGACGTAGTGCTGTCCACACCAGTGCTTAGATCGATGTGACTTATGTCACTCAGAGGATGTCATATTCACAACCCTGAACGACATAACTTATACCTACATAAGCTGTAGTGTAGACAAGCCCTCAGTAACTGCTCTAAGGATCATTCGCTGTTCATTGAAATCTGAAAAAGATCTCCCACTCAGTGCCTAATTCACACCATCGTATTACATATTGCAGAGGTCTCAGAATAATGTATATATTGTTTGCAGTATCCATACAAATGGGTAAGAGTTGGCAAGTAAGTAAAAAGCCTTCATTCTGAAACTGGCCTTAAGTTTTTTTATGGATGCGTGAACACAAGAAGGGGTTCAAGATTTTATTTTTCCTCCTTCTTTCTATTGGGATAAAACTAAATTTAAATTTTCATAAGAAGTATGTGTGTGAGGAGAGTAAAATCTCAAACTGCTTGGATTTGCACATCCATCACATCACTACTAACATCAAAATAATAGATAAAATCCACCTTTTATTTAAGAAGTGAACTTTTATGCCTTCCTTATTTGTTTTGTTTAAATGTTCCGACCCAGCCTAGTAGAACTAAAGTATGAGTATTGTATATCCTCAGAGCAGCATTCACCAGATATCTATAACATGTACCTGCTTCTTTAATGCAGTGTAGTTGGGGATCTACACAAATTACCATTGCTTTTCTAATTTTATAACTAAGCAGTTACGAGCATATTTTCTAATGGCCAAATGTTAGCTCTTGGCTTCCGACCTCTAGCTGGGCATTAGCTTCCATGAAATACTTGGCCCTGAAGTTGTTGTTGCTGTTATTAACTGTGTGATATTAATCTTCAATTTCATATTTCATTTATTAACAACGCGTAGGGTATTTATGGTCTGTCAGCTAAAAGTCAAACTTCTCAATGCCATGGAAACTGCATTATGCTTACTGTATTGATCTTCTCTTAGCAGCTATTGACTGCAGCAGTAACTGTCAGAAAAGCACTTCATTCCAAAAATTCTCTTGGCTTTCTAAGGTTTTAGTTATCGATCTACACATATGGAACCTACTATAGTATACTGTCACTAAAACTACTGGATTCAGGCTTACAGTTAAGATACCCCAAATATTATTATTTTTAAATAGGGCTCTTGCTAGTAATCTGCAATATGAATTAGTAGTCTCTGGGTTAGATATAGCCATGTGAAAGAAAATTAAGTCTGCAAAGTGTAATGCATTTTTAAATAGTTACAACACGCACTGGCTTACTATTTCTCCAATATATAAATCTAATTTTGGCAGGGTTCCCCCCCCCACCACCACACCATATCTATTTATTCAATAACTTGTTAACTACAAGGTAGAAAATACATTCCACTAACTGCAACCTCAAATATCCAAAACTAGCTTTTTATATATGTCCAAGGGTGGAATATAGAGTCTATAAACTAAAAATATAAATTGAAGACAGCATTATATTTATACCATGCTATACAAAGTAGGTACTCTGATTTCTTTCAAGGCAGTAGAGGTGCAGGGACAACCTTGGCAGAAGTAACTAGGACTAAAAGGCATACCTTGATAAAAGGGAACGTGTGAAACCGATATGCTATTTTTAAACCTGTTTAAGCTTATTGAGTTTGTTCCATTTCGTACTCCAGTGATGACACCTAAATGACTTATTACAGATTGGAAAAATTCATACTAAAGCTTGGTCCCCATACCATACAACATAACACTAAATTTAAAGAGGAGAACAATGGTGGTTGTTTTGGATCATTTGACAATATGATGAAAGCTGAAAGCTACTGCTGCTTCTCACCAAGCTAGAGCTCAGCTGCTTTACTTAAATACTAAGCTCATTGGTGCTGAGATTGTCTTTTGTTCTATTTCTACAATGCCTAGCACATAGGGATCCTGCTCTGCTCCCAAGCACTTGTACATAACAAATAAATAATAATAATATTAAAATACGTCAAGTGTGAGCTGAGATGCTGCTGGAGTGGCTTTATTTGGGTACGACATCTATGTGATTGCTTCCAAAAAGTAGTTGTGAAATACTGGCCTGGCTCTGAAACACCTCCAGCTACTAATTTTAAGCCCTGATTTTTCTCGTAGTGGATATAAAAATCTTATTGTGTGGTTGATTTAGTGAGTGAGTCCTCAGTTCATAATCTCTTTATAAAAATGTATGCACATTAACAGGAGGTATTTAAGAGACACACTGCCTCGATGAAAGAGTGCTTTGTGGGGGAAGCTTTTGTGCATTTCTGGATCTCTCAGCAATTCCTGTGGAGCTTCCCAAGTCTCACTGACACAGAATGGCAGCGGAAAAGACCTTCTCACTTTAAGCCTGAATGGAGAATAATGGAGGGGTAGGGGTAGGGTGGATGGGAGTGGGGGAGGGGAATCAGTTGCTTTGGAATGCAGAGATGATTGGTATTGGAACTCATGATCTAAGCATTTAAACACTTTTAGTTCTTCCTACCCCCAGCTGGGGCTTTGCATTTACAATGAGGCCCATGCTACTCCTGAAGTAAAACTTTCAGAGGGGTAGCTGCATTAGTCTGTATCAGCAAAAAACAACAAGGAGTCCTTGTGGCACCTTAGAGGCTAACAAATTTATTAGGGAAGCTTATGCCCAAACAAATGTGTTAGTTCCTAAGGTGCTACAAGGACTCCTCGTTGTTTTTGAATTATCCTAGTCAGTTGAGAGAATTTTTCTCAACCCATGTAGTCTTTGTTAGGTAACAATACTATCTTAGATTTGTCGATTTTTATCGATGTGTAGTACGGATTAGAACTATTTCCTTTTTTCTTGCTCACTTTCATTTCTTGTCTAATATCTCAGCTACTGATTGACTAATGTGTGGACTGACAATTTTAGTATTTGACACACCATAGTCTGTTGCCATGGAAAGGATTTTCTGTCTTAAATAACAAGGTGGTGAGTTCACAGGTTTCTTTTGTTATGAATTGACAAACTGCTTATGTTGCACAAGACGCGAGTGGATATTCATATCTAAAGAAGAGCAGAAACTTGGAACATTTTGGTTTAATAATGGAAATTTCCTTCTTTTTTCATAGCCAAAAATGTAAATGCTTTATTTCTAATCCCTCCTAATGACCATTATCTTTCTCTGTACTGAAGAAAACAATTCATGTGGTGTTGACTCCAACTCCACGGTGGAGTTCCGGAGTCAACAGAGAGAGCGCTCGAGGATCGATTTATCACGTCTACACTAGATGCGATAAATTGATCCCCGATAAATCGATAGTTACCCACTGATCCGGAGAGTGTGTTTGTAAAGTAACAGAAATCAGCAGTGAAACTTGGGGCAATATTTGAAAGCACTTAACTCATTCTTGAGAGGCAGATTTCAAGTTGATTTTAGCACCAATTCTGTTGGCATGGGGTGCTTTCAGATAAACACTATTAAACAGATACTCCATCTTACAACATTTCTGTTGGTAAACAGACAAGAGATCACTAAGAGTCGAATGTAGAGGTCAAGTTTTTAAGTGAACTTAGCTTTCTATTTTTATACTTCAGTTTCTTCATCCTCACCTCCTATGTGTGACTTCAACCTTAAAGTTCCAAGCTAATATCAACATTTAAGAAAAACTACAACTGTCTCTTATGGGTTTTAAATAGTTGATATCATACAAGCACTGCTTCATGAAGTGTTTTGCCTTGTAATTTTGCCATATTTATGTGGCCAAGGACTTAAAATCTGTTACATATATAAATGTGCAAAGTGGCAGATTTTACATAATTCATATATCAAAATTAACTGCATTTTCCACATACATTATACATACTGTATCTTTCCAGTGCATTCTTTTCTGTACCTGTGATTAAATATTTGTTAAGTTTTTCGGGCCTAATTCTGCTATGACACTGATGAAAATCACGAGCAATCCCTCAGAAGTCAATGGAATTACACTGGTGTATAACCAAGATTATAATTAGGCCTAGCTAACTTTGAAATATTTAATTTGGGAGAGGGAGCAGAGCACTATACAGATGACTAAAAGAAAATTAAATCAAAAGATTTCAGATTTTTTTAAAACAAAAAATTAAGCAGAAACATCAAGATCATTTGTTGGAGGGTTTTAAATTATGTATGATTTGCATTTTCAGCTATTTCTTGAAATGTATTGCCTGCTGATTATAGGTAGTTCTTTTGGTAAAGAAAATATTTAACTGTTTTGAAATTTAGGTTTTAATAAATTCTACATAATTTTAAAATCAAAATTATTCAATAATCTGTGCTGGGAAAAACAAAAAAAATTAAAGAAGTTTCAAAACCAATTTTATATTAAGTTGTTTTAAAGTGAAGAGACCAATGAGAGGGGATTTGATAGCTGCTCTCAAATACCTGAAGGGGAGTTCCAAAGAGGATGGATCTAGACTGTTCTCAGTGGTACCAGATGACAGAACAAGGAATAATGGTCTCAAGTTGTAGTGGGGGAGGTTTAGATTGGATAAGAGGAAAAACTCTCTCACTAGGATGATGATGAAGCACTGGAATGGGTTACCTAGGAAGGTGGTGGAATCTCCTTCCTCAGAGCTTTTTAAGGTCAGGTTTGACAAAGCCCTGACTCAGATGATTTAGTTGGAAATTGATCCTGCTTTGAGCAGGGTGTTGGACTAGATGACCTCCTGAAGTCCCTTCCAACCCTGATATTCTAGGATTCTATTTAAGCTTCATGTCCCAAAAATATAGTAAAATTGTTCTTTTTTTTAAAATGTATCTCAGACACTTTGAGAGTTTAAAATTCTCCTGATTTTGAAAAATATACCTGCATTTTTGTTTCCTAAATCTCCATATAAGGATTTCTGTCAAGCTGCAATCTAGGAATGGTTAATGCATAATTTCAAAATTTAATCACCTGATTACATATTTTTAGATCAGGGGTCGGCAAGCAGTGGCAAAGAGCCGATTTTTAGTGGCACGCTGCTGCCAACCAGGGTCCCGGTCACTGGCTCTGCTCACCCCACTGCTGGCCTGGATGAATGGAACCCCTGGCCGGCAGTGGGCTGAGCAGTGCTGGTGGCCAGAACCTCAGACCAGCAGCAGGCTGAGAGGCTCAGCCCACTGCCAGTCTGGGGTTCCATCTGTCCCCCACACTGCCAGTCTGGGGTTCCCTCTGCTGGCCCCCCTATATATATTAAATGTATATTAATATTAAATGTATATTAATATTAAATGTATATTAATATTAGTGGCACATGAAATCTTAAAGTAATGAAGGCTTGGCATACCACTTCTCAAAGGTTGCCGACCTCCGTTTTAGAGGCTCTGTGACAATTACCCAGGTTTTTTCTTTACCTCTTAGCTAAAAGTTTGAACATATATTTTCATTTTCCACCTTAATCCCTGTATAGATTTAACATTTAAAAAGAAAATCAAGGCTTCTTAAAATAAACACTGAAATTCTGTGCATCTGCCTACAACAGACTTTCTAATTTTAAACATGCCAGACCAAAGACTTTGGCATTTATAGTAAAAACAGAAGAATAAACATTGCCGTATAATTTGTCCAACTGGAAGTCCCAAGTGTTTATTCCAATGTCACTGTCTGGGCCAGCAAGTGTAATTTTCTCTGTAAGTTGTTGTGGGGGGGTTTTCTGTTGTTGTTTTTTTTTAGATTCAACTTCACCATTCCCACACCACACCTAACAGTCATTGGGTAGTCAATAGCAAAAGGAATAAAAAAAGCAATTAAGGGCTAGCACTGGAAACATCATAGGATTCTGTGGCCAAAAGATATGTCCAAGAAGACTCAATGATCTTCTATCCAGACCACAGTTTCATTACAGTATATGAAAAACATCAATGTAAATTACTCCTTCATGAGAGGCCTCTTCCCTCTATTCCAAATAAGATGAAACTATCACACTGAACGAAACTCTAAAATTTAGGAGGTACCTGCTCTACTTTATCTAGAAGCAATAAGCCTGGGAAAAATGTCATACAAAACCCAAATTTTATCTAAAAAATGCTGCTTTGGCATCATTGGCACATCATTCCGAGACTGGCAGATTGAGCTCTGTGGTAGGAGAGTGGAACCAGAGATAAGTTCTCAGAATACACAACCCTTTCAGCCTCTCTGGCTTAAGGAATTAATAGTCACAGCACCTGATCCACTGAGCCAGGGTGATCTTTGAGGCTTCCATCATCTCATCTTACAACTTTCACATATCGGTGGGGGAGGGGGAGATGATCATAAGCCCCTCTCTTACCTTTTCCTCAAAGAAATATTTAGTTCTCCAAAATCAACAGACCACCACCAGAAATTGAGGCTCAGAGAGATTGACTTACCCATGGTCAGGAAGAGTCAAAGCCATTGGCAGAGCCAAGAATTGACCCCAGATTGGCTGAGTCCCAGTCCAGCACATGAACCCTCTTCTGTTTCCAGAAATCTACCTGCTTCTTGTTGCATCACTAGGAAGACTTAGTATGCATCATACACTACGAGCCATGGTAGCTTATGGTCTGGAGTGGAATTTTGGGAAAGAAGGAGTGACAACTCCTGTGTGAATCTCATCCTTTCAGAACTCAGGGGAGAGAGTTTAGGATATTGGTCATGAATGCTAACAATTTAATGGAGTTCTCTGTCACCCAACTCCCAAACATACATGCTACTCAGTAGATGGAGTTCCCGAGGAAATGTGCCCACTCCCTGAGTGAAATGACCTGTGCCTGTGGTATGATGGGTTAAATCGACTATTTTTGACATCAAACTATCCTACGTACATACCTGCTGCACTGAATTTTTGGGAAGAACCAGTCTCCTTGGTATCTCACTTCAATGGAAAGCTATTCCCTTCCCTGAGAAGGGGAAGTAGGTGAGTGAATGTGTATGAGGCCCTTTGCTGTTATCACTGGACTGGCCAAGTAACTGTACATTACACAGAGTGATGGATTAATTCTCTGAGCACCTCTAAGAGGAAAATGACCCATGGCTGACAACAGCCATTTGCCATGCTCTCCATATTGGCCTAATCATCACCCAAATGGTGCTGAACACTATGATGTCTATATTTGCCCTATCACTCAATTAATTTTCATCACCAAATGACATCACATGTGATGGTGGAAAAGCAGTAGTGATCAGAGGATCATTGGTTGACATCCATCAAGCCACCAGGTCATTTTCCTCACATAAACAAAGCCCTTGAAAAGGAGAGCTCAAGATTCTCCTGCTTGTTGGGTGACCTTGAATCAAAGCCAAGGTGCTCTTTGGCTTTCCATTCACTTTGAGCTCCTGTTCCAGGTCCCCATCCTGGCACTAAAGCCCTTAATAGACTGGGGGTAAGGCTCTCTCAGAGATGCCTCTCCTTTCATGACCCACAAATATTTGTTGAAAATGAGGGCAGCTATAAGCTATTGTAGCCTTACATGAACTTTTGGGGGTTGGTCAGTGATGGGTCATTTCTGAATGGAGGAACCTCATATAAAGAGTCAAATGAGCCCAAACTGTTGAAGGATCTTGTTGAAAAGCTCATTGTTCCTTCACACAACAACAAGATCTGAAGAACAATTAAATGGGAAGGGAAAGGGCTCTCAGGAAATCCAAAACCTAAGAACGGAAAGAGAAGGGCAAACTAGAGATTTACCTTCTTGCAATTGTTTACTGGTATACTTACAGGTCATCCAACTCTACAATTATCTAGACCCTAAAAAGAGAGTTACAGATAGATGACTATGTGGGCTGTGAAACAACAATTGTGATCACTGTCTGCTTAACACCACACTCAAAACATAAGGGATACTACACCTGGACTGACAGAAAATTGGATGGCCTCATGTTATTGAATAAATATAAACCTGCTCCTACTGTTCTTTCTTCCACTATTCAATATGTAAAATTCTCTCTGCTTCCTCTGTCATCTTCCCTGGGATTGGAAATGTTTCCATCCTTGGCCCAAACAGACTTCCACTCTACTTAGTTTAGAGATTTTGTGATTCTCCCCTCCATTCCCTCAGACTCTTTCTGTTCCCTATTACTTCTGAGGTAAAAATATGGCTCAGGAGCAAATATTTTTAATGCTTCTCTTAATGGAGGTAGAAAGAGAACTGGGAAGCTGAACAGAATATAAATGGATCATGAAAGCACCAGAATTATTTGGCATGCTTGTGGCACTGTTTACAGTCATATCATGAGACTGGACTATAATCCACCAATCCATATTGGATCGGAAGGTGCAGAATCAGGATTCTCCCCTCCTCCCCCCAAAAAATAAAGTTGATGTGCGTCTATCTCAGTAGATGTCTTGACACAACTTCCGCAAGACATCTGTCTATGCAAGCAATGCTTGAAAGTGGACAAAGGTTGGAACATATACTCTTCCAGGTGGTACTTAGAGAATAAACTGGCATACAGACCCAAATGTAATTTTATAGAGAAAATGTGCAAATAGCTGCTGCAGAGGAGAGTGGCCACTTTACCCACCTAAGCAAGGAAACATACACAAAAATATTAACCTGGACACAAAGCAAGTACATCAATGTTGATCAAACAGATGACTGTAACTAGGACTTGTTTAAAAACCATACACAAAGACCAGCTCCATTTATCCTTCAGAATTGCTAGGTATAAAATATAGGTTTTACAGTGAAATCTGCCAAGTTCTCAGAGAAGCCCTTTAGATTCTGGATATCAGGGACTGATGGACAGGGCAGGGGTGCTGTCTTGAATAGTGCTCAAATATGCTCCAGAAATGCAGTATGGTACAAGGAAAGACATATAACCTTACAACAGGAAAAGGAGGAAGAAGTGCTGCTGAAGTTATCCAGCCTCCGCAAACCTCTTCTAGAACTTCCCAATGTGTCTATTTTCCTCTGGCCTAATTCCCAACTGTAGTGATCATATAGCTAGTTCTTAGGGGTATATGAAAAAGATGGGG
The DNA here is from genome assembly GCA_007922305.1 of Dermatemys mawii. Taxonomy (NCBI): domain Eukaryota; kingdom Metazoa; phylum Chordata; order Testudines; family Dermatemydidae; genus Dermatemys; species Dermatemys mawii. The sequence goes on from ML677352.1 coordinate 33,355,773, forward strand.
GGCAAGGGAGAAAGCATAAAAAGACCTAATTATAGTGCCCTATAAAGTGCTGGTTGACATACAATTGTGGCTTCTCTCATGAGGCATTATGGTTTCTGTTCTCTAACTAGTAGAATGGTTCCAGCTTCAAATGTCATAGGCAAAGCAAAGTGAAGAGCTGGCATTCAAAGAAGGAAGTTCTACTGGAAACAAAGACTTATGGGCTACTTCTTAAGAACTGTGACGCAAGAAAACCCATCAGTATGAACTAGGGATAGCAGTCATATTGCCAGCTGTTTGTAGTTGTGCAAATATACTTGCAAATACACTCTTAAAATCTTCTGCAGTCCAGCCTATAACTGGCAGTAGTGAAGAATCAGAGGGGTAGCCGTGTTAGTCTGGAACTGCAGAAGTGACAAAGAGTCCTGTAGCACCTTAAAGACTAACTAAAATTTTTTTAGAGCATAAGCTTTCATGGGCTAATACCCACTTCGTCGGATGCATGCAGTGGAAGTATCCAGGGGCAGGTATAAATAGGTAGGCAAGAACCAGGTGGGAGATAACAAGGTTAGTCCAATCAGGCTGAACCAGCTTGTTATCTCTAATCAGGGAGGGTGAGGTGTTCCTCTAGCAGTTGAACTGGAGGTGTGAATAGCGAGAGAAGAGAAACTGCTTTTGTAGTTAGCTAGCCATTCAAAATCTCTATTCAGTCCCAAACTGATTGTGTCAAATTTGCAAATGAATTGCAGCTCTGCAGTCTCTCTTTG
>ML677352.1:33356528-33389140 GCA_007922305.1 Dermatemys mawii
CAAAGAGAGACTGCAGAGCTGCAATTCATTTGCAAATTTGACACAATCAGTTTGGGACTGAATAGAGATTTTGAATGGCTAGCTAACTACAAAAGCAGTTTCTCTTCTCTCGCTATTCACACCTCCAGTTCAACTGCTAGAGGAACACCTCACCCTCCCTGATTAGAGATAACAAGCTGGTTCAGCCTGATTGGACTAACCTTGTTATCTCCCACCTGATTCTTGCCTACCTATTTATACCTGCCCCTGGATACTTCCACTGCACGCATCCGACGAAGTGGGTATTAGCCCATGAAAGCTTATGCTCTAAAAAAATTTTAGTTAGTCTTTAAGGTGCCACAGGACTCTTTGGCAGTAGTGAAAGTGATTTGATTAAGCCTTGCCTCACACTGTGCATTACCACTGCTGGCTTGTACCATTTGTAGTCATGTTCCAAGAGTCAACTTGAATTTCTTCTGCCAAACAATATGTAGTCTTAGTAGCAATGCTGGATTCTGTGGGCCATAGAAGAGGCCATGAATAATTGACACCCCACGTCCCTAGACCAAGAGAGCTCAGAAGCAGTGCTAAGGAAGGAGAGGGATGCACTTGGATTCCCAACACAGAGGTGGGCAGAGGGAGAAATAACTTCCTCACCATACAAATACCTTCTGCTAACCAATTTCCAAGTTCCTGGTCCTAATTCACATAAGGACAGCGTGGAGTAGGACTGCTTGAAAGTTTTCCATCCAAACTATTTTTTGACAGAAAATTGAATTTTTTACAAAACTAAATTTTTCACAAATGGTGTCTGCTTTCCATTGAAAATTTCCTCCCTCCTCCCGCCCCAAAAAGAACAAGAAACTAAGTGTTCCTATTTGGCTATCATACTGCAGTGACTCATTGGAGTTGTATTCAGTTGCAGTATGTCCCCATTCTCCACACTGGTGAGACTTCCTGGCCAGATTACATCTGTCATGATGCACCAACCAGTTCTGGAGAAGTATCACTTTGTTTTTACTAATTAACTTTATTTAGCTTTGTTTTCAATATAAGGCCTAGCATTACATTATTCTGTCAAACTTTGTGTTAACAGTTTGAACTGTTGTAGTGCTATTCCATATTGTTCAACAATTTACAGGGAAGTTAAGGTTACTAAAGGCTAGATTCATAAAGAAACATACGTGCAGCTACAATGAATGTCACCACTCCTAGCTTTTAGGCATCTAAAAAGAAAATCAATGGGATTCACACCTAGGGTCCCTGTACAGTGACTAGGGAGAAGCATCTCAATGTGAAATCCACAAAAATCAGCAATGCTAGGTGGCTCCTCGCAAAAGTTAGCCAACAGGAAATGCAGAGGAGAGGGAGATGTGCTAAGCCTCACCTCTCTCCCGGAGGTAGGCATCTAAGTCCAGGATGCAAAGAGGTGCCTCCCTCTGCTCAGCTGCAAACTCTCTGTTGGTGTTAGAAGCCAATACTGTTTTTTTCACGAAGTGTCGGAGGGAGGACATCAGACCGCCCTCATAACTTTAAACCCAATGGCTAGGGTGCTCATCTGGAATGTAGGACATCAGTGGCTCAAGTCCCCCTCCACATAAGAGGGACTTGGACAGGGACCTGCCATCTCTCAGGTGAGTGTCCAAGCCATGGGCCATTCTGATGTAGAACTTGCGCAGCCTCTCCTCTTGAGGTTGTTCCACAGTGGATAGAAAATTGAAAATGTCTTGGATCCCGGGTCTCAACCCCCAAGTGAGTGCTCTAAACACCATGCTACGGAGTCATTCTCTTGTTTGCAGTTCACTCTCTCTGGCCCACTGATTCCTTCATTATTTATTCGCAGTGGAACAGCCTCAACAGGAGAGAGACTGCAGAAACCCTACAACAGATCCCTGTTCACCTGATGAGAAGGACCTGAAGGGGCAGTCTCCTACATCCCAGGTAAGTACCCTAACCACTGTTCTAAAAGTTATAAGGGAGGCCCACCTCCTGCTCCACTGGCCATTTTGTGTAAGCTCCTCTATAGGGGCGCAATCTAGAAAGCAACCATGACACACGCCTGCTGGATTGGAAGGGCCAGCAGGTTAGGCCAAGGAACATACCTCCATTTGTACATCACACTGAGGCTTTGCATCTGGATGGCTGGCACAGAGCTGCAGTGCACACATTCCAAGACAGAACTGTAGGCTCAGAGGGAACTATTACAGGAAAAATCCAAACGCGTTTAGGCACCTATGGGATTTGGCTGCAGCTGAGCACAGGTTTTGTGAATCCCAGCAAGGCCTGATTCCGGAATTTAGGCCCTCAAGTGGCAGTTTGGCACCTAAGTCCTTTTGTGGCTCTAACCCTAAGTGTTTTCCTTTGCAAGACCTTCCATAACTGCATAGTATGATTTTTTGTATTACTTGTAAGCACTGGAACTGTGTAATACATCAGAAGATAGAATAGCCATTAGTTGATACCAACAGGCTGGAATTTTTGATACATCAAAAGAAGGTATTTAAGGCTAAGTTTTTATTGTATTATTTATTATGTTCAGAAAGACATAAAAAAGAGGCAAAAGATTTGAGTTTAAAGATATAGCTATTATATAGCCCTGACCCTATACTAATTGAAATAATGGCAAAGTTCCCGTAATTTTAAGGGGTGCAGAATCCATGTGTGTGAGAGAACTAATGTGTTATGCACAAGAAGCATACAAACACATAACATCCCACAGTTATTACATTATTTCTCTGCATGGAACACTTCGATACTGTTTAAACTCAGATTTCTTTTTAATCACGTTGATATCAAACATTTATTTTGTCCCCAAATGCACTTTAACTGACAGTTTATATTTTTGCAGTTATTCCTTCTTATACTGAATCTCATAAATTGCAAATTTATTTTTTAAATTGGCATGTAAAATATAAATGTTAATTTCTTTACTACCAGTGCCAAGGTCAGGCTAATGGAACCACTGCAAGTACTTTGCTATACTGTAGGGATCATTAGGCTTTTGTCATTTCTGCTTTGCTGAATTAAGCTAAGAAAAAGAATTGGCTAACATATACTGTACTTACTTTGTGTGTTTCCTTAACATACGTCTTATCAGCCCTGCCACAGCTGAGAGATTTCAAATTGCTTTATGACATACTTGGATTTCCTCCTGTTAATAATTCCCCCTTTCTCCTTCCCATGACTGGCAGGGCTCTTCAACACAGCAGTAAAGTGGGACAGCTAATTATCTAGCAATCCACCTTGCTACACCACATTTGGCAACTTTTATCTGCACAGGACAGCTGCGTTCTCTGTGTTTGAAGTGAAATGTCAGTCTCCACTAATGCAACAAGACTTACATCACTAATGATGTCTTGACGCTTTGAAGAAACAACTCAAAGCCTAATTAAAAATTCAGATTCATTCTCCGAAGCTTAACTATTTTAACTGCCCTTCCACCAGGACCTCACTATATCTTTTTGAAATATTTCATGCAAAAAAGTCCAAGTGGAACAGAATGAAAATGTGCTGCAGTCTTGGGCTTTCACAGAGCCTTTAGAAAGATTGTTATGATTGGATGCAAACCAAGACATAATCATGTAAAACAGATGAGATTTTACCCCACCGGCTTCCACTCCATAATGACTATAATGTATACTACTGAATAAGAAAAAACAGTAGCTCATAAACTATTTATCAGCCTGCACTTTTTAATTTTTATTTTGTTTCAGTCTCTCAAGTGGCTTTCAAGCACAATAAACCACAACCGGAAGCCAACAGAAAAAAAATATATATATACATAAAAGTAGATACCTGTTCTTCTATTCTCTATTCAAGTGGATGCTTTAAAAAAAAATGAGGTATGAAATTAGAAAAGTTTCATTTGATCAGTGTCCTTAATTTTACAAACTAGAGATCTTGATTTAAGATAATAATAATGATTGATGGCTTACAGGTTTTCCCATGGCAATAATCACTCTAGTATCTGAGCACCTTACAAAATAAAACTATTAATGTCTGTAATACCCGTGAGAAGTAGAGAAATATTGTTATGCTTATTTTAAAGATGGGAAACAGGGGTACAGATTTGCCCAAGGTCACCCAGGAAGTTTATCGTGGAGCCAGAAACAGAATCTAGATCTAAGTTATCAGTCCAGTGTGTTAGCTACAATACCAACCTTGGATACCTACCTCTTTTGTGAAGTTTGCTTTTGAGATTTATGGATGGATATGGAACTCTATAACCAGCATCAGACTACAAACAGTGGTAATGTACTCTTCAAAATAAAGGTGACATTATATCCTCCCATACACAATCAAAATCTGTCAGCATTCCACTTGTGTGTATCAGCCTGGTCCATGTCCCACCCTCCTTTCACTGAAAAGCATAATATGGCTAAATATGCTACTAGTATAATAGTCTCTCAGTTAAGCTGCAGGAGCTTGTATGCCATGGGTTTTTCAATTTTGTCCATTACAACAGCATCTGAGAAAGTATTAACACTGTTAATCAGAAACCAGAGCTCTGTAATTTAACAGATAAAAACAATGACATTTTTCTGTCCTTGGGAGTGGTTGACTGCCATTTTAGCAGTCAGGGAGACATTTTTTTTCCAACTGCACTCCCATGTTTGGAGATGGTGGGAGGGAAAAAGAAAGGAAGAACTGTACTCTTCTTGCACAGCAAGCATAAAGAATCAGATTGAGAACGTTGTCAAAATATTCTAAATCCTAAGGGCATATTGCTGGCTTCTGGGCCTACATGGCTTTAAAGTTATGTACATACTCAAAATTACAATAGATTTTCCTCTACCAAGCGTTCACTAATCCTCTAAACACTCTGTGAGACAGATATTATATCTCCATTTTATAGATCAGGAGTCTGAGTTAGAATGCATTACCCAATGCCTCTGAAAAAGTCAATATTGTAATGCAGGAGGTCATAGGTTCTGTGCTTGTTGAAAAATGGTCGACATTTTCACAAGAATTGTATCCTGTTTTTCCAGTCAAAATTTCTGATTTTTTTCAGCCAGCGATTTACACTACCATTACAATGGAAGCACTGAAACCAATCTGGGATTAGCCAAGTAACAGAACATGGTTAAGGGCCAGTGTACACCGTTTGAACTGGGTCAGGGCACAATCTCCAACTTGGTTGTAATTTTAATGCAAAGGCCTGTAGTTTTTAAATGACTGCCAAGTGCCAACTGAACAGACAACTCAGGAGAATACACAGAATTTGCCCACTAACCTGTTTATTCAACAAAGTACCATCTTTTGTGGCTTGTTACATTAAGATCATACATTTAATGGACTATCTACCAAATGATGCAAAGTAATATGGCCGCCTTTTAAAATCACTTGGAGCACACAAACATAACTTAAATTTCCAGTTTAAGCATCAGGTGTTTTCAGAATACTCATCATTGCCAAAAACATATTGCAGTTGCTGCCCTAAACCCACCTCCCCAAAACCCAATAGCACCAGCCATACGAAAGAAGAATTGCCAAAACAAAATTTCACAGTAAAAATCAATGGGATTTTGTCAACTTGAAGTCTAGCTACAGGTTTGGGGAGGGCTGGATGGGTGAGTAAATTGTAATTTCAGGTACTATGCTTTCCCCAGAATCCCACTGTGGGTTTACAGTCACATTTCTTTGAAAAAGTTCTTCCTCTTCCTGGGCAAGCGACAGGGAAAACAGACTATGCAGGTGAAACAGTGAAGATATCTAGAAAAGGTTAAATTTTGCCCCTCCTTTGTAAAGCACTTTGAGATCAACCAATGGACAGGGATATAGAAGAGCTAGATATTACTACATCAACAGAGAACTGGCCCAGAGTGTTGTCAAAGGCATACGGTAAACATATTTAAACATAATACTTGTGATACAAATACACTTTGTAGGCTATTGTAATGGGGGCACATATTTATTCAATAATAAATGTCCCACCTGCCCATGGAATGCTGCTCCTCACACAAGAACCATGAGCCATGTTATCCTTATTCACAAGTAGCTTTCTTTGCAATATTGTTTATGGTTTATTATTCTATATGTTCAAGGGCTCATTCGAACACAACACACTTACAGCAATAGACCTATGTTTAAAAACATAAAACTGGGTAAAAAAAATAATCAGATTCTGCACTGATGCCTGTCAGCTAACCATCTACAAATAAAACACAGCTGTACTCGTGCCAAGACAATTGTTAGAATGATGCTGTCGCAATAACTCTCTATGATCCTTACTATCCATGCAGAATCAGTATTATTCTTACTATGCACAGATGCACGCATCCCATCATTCCGGGTAGGATTTTGCTACTTTTAGAAAATAAACTATAAAAAGTAAATGTTATATAACAAGATTTCAATGCAAGTCCATAAAAAAGTCTTCCTATTAATATTCAAGATTCAATTATTACGCACTAATATAAAGAAAGTGTATTAGAGGAAGTAGATACAGCATCAAGGAGACAGATTTTGTTTGTAACACTAGCTATGTCTCCAGCCTTATGGTTTTTATATATACGCCCTCAACTTTCACAGGCTTCTAAGGCTCAGTGCTCTCCCAGTTCCTCTCTTACCTCTCTAGATGCTCCTTTAATGTTTCCTCTGGGGGCTCCACCTCATCCTCCCACCCTTTCTCTTTCAGTGGTCCCACCTTCAGTTTTTTTCTCTTCTGCCTCTTTCCCAGATTCACATACACCAAATCAAACTCTCGCGTTCAGTCTATTTATGGATTTCCACCTGCCTCTCTGATACTGCAGCCTGACATTCATTGGATATTTCATTTCCACCTCAGACTGTATGCAGCCACTAAACACTGTTCCTTCAAAGCCCTCTTGCTCTCTACCTCCCATCTCCATCCTTCCCATCACCAAAGCTCATGACCTTGGAGTCACCACAGACGCCTCTCGTGCTCTCTCCTTTCTTCACATTCAGGTTCATGTCTAATCCTGCCATTTCTTTTTCTATGTATGTTCACGCTCCCAAAAAATCCATTTCCCTCTCCATCCCAACTGACCACATACTACAACATGGTCTATTTGTTTCATGCCTTAAACACTGCAACCTCTTGCTCCCCTCAACTCCAGTCTATGCTGAACAATGCTGCCCAAAATCATATCTAGGTGTCTACACTAGTTTTCCCTCTTTACTTTCCTGGCTCTCCACAACTAGGCCTTCACCTCCTCCTACATTCCCTCTTTTCTCTGTCCAAGCATTAATCCTAGCCACTTCCTTTGTCTCCTTCACTCTCTCCTGCTTTTGGGCCTTGTTCCATGCCACCCTCTATGCTCAGAGCAGCCTCCCAATTAAGGTACACAAAGCTCCCTCACTCTTTTTCCAAAATCCCACAAGAACAACCATACCGAGTCAGACCAACAGTCTATCTAGTCCAGTATCCGGTCTTCTGACAGTGGCCAGAGCCAGATGCTTCAAAGAGATTGAAGAGAAGACGACAATTATCAGGTGATCTATCCCGATCACGCAGTCCCAGCTTCTGGCAGTCAGAGGTGTAGGGGACCCAAAGAGAGCACGGGGTTGTTTCCCTAACCATCTTGGTTAAACCTCATTTGGTCCAGTTATAGGGACCACCTGATCACCTAGTAGTGCAATACAGAACAATGAAGTATAACAATCTTTTGCCCATAGACTGACAACTCTTTAAAATATATCAGAGGGATAGCCGTGTTTGGCACTTTTGCAGATCCAGACTAAGAGTCTTGTAGCACCTTACAGATTAACAAAATATCTGTTAGTCTATAAGGTGCTACAAGACACTTTGTCACTTCTCTAGAAGGAACATGTTGACTGGCACAGCTCCACTGCCATATAGCCCACTAACGGCACTATGTAAATACCAAAGATAATTATTCTGTTAGCATGCAGCCCTTTTTGAGCACTAACTGCTTAAATGTAAAGAGTTAAACAAAAATCTTGATAAAATTTTAACTGTAGGAAGAGATCATCAGAGAAGCTTCTAAAATATAGGGAAGTTTGTTTTCAACCAGATTTTAATCTGAAACAGCTGTAGCAATGTACAGAGGAAGTGGGGAACGTTCAAATTAGCTTGATGGGACTTAAAATGGCCAAAATATTTTAAAGACCCTAGGGCTCATCCTGTCAACTATTGGCTTCACTGTATTAATTGCTTTTGGCCTCACACCGTTCAAGTAACAATAAATGCACAGCATTTAGTGTTGTTATTTTGCATACCTATACATCAGCATCAAGCTTGCTTCCTAAGCCAACAGCCACGACGGCTACAATTCTTGTGGAGGAACCTGGTTCCTTTTATGCCTACCTCCAACACAATGAGGTGTCGTTATGGAAGATAATTTTGAGCACATATGTTTTGTGTGTGCTTCCTTTAAAAAAGAAACAACCTGAAAACAAACCAAAGATGACGCATGTTGAAGCTGCTAGCACATCAAGAAGGTTTTTTTACACTGGAGAAATAAATTGAGAAATATGACCATACTCATTTAATTTCCATTAACTAGAAGCTTCACCATTTATAGGACTATATATATAATTTTCAGGGGGCAAATATGCCTCTAGATCTCTAGACAGAACAAGCAACTTCCTTAATGTTCTCTGTATTAATAATTTACTTCTATCTACCTTGTTATGTGAAGTTATTTACACACATGTCTGATTATAAAAGGACAAGACAGCAGCTCAGTATTTTCCTGGACAAAATCCCAGCCCTAGAAGGCCAGCCAACGCAATGATGTTTCAAAGGTGGTAGAATGAAGCCAGTTTGGAGAACATAAAAGGGCCATTTGGGGAGGGACCCTGCTGACCGTATAAAAGTGTCACCTCAATTTGGTGAGGCTTTTAAAACTGCATTTGGTACTGCCTATATCTTGGATTGCAATGCATCTGGGATCTGATTTCACTTTTTGTGTGTGTTGTAACATAGCTATTAGCATCCTGTGCAATTCTAGCCAATGATTACCGAAATTGCAGTAATTTTACTATCATTAATATGCAACCAGCAAGGCAGGGATACAAATAATTTCTAATCACCTCTTTCCTCCTCCAGCTTAAAGAAATTATGATGCAGGAAATGAGATGCAGGAAGATAATAAAATTTGTCAAATTGCATACTCCCTTCAGAAAGAATGGTCTCCCTCTCTCCTCATCATCACGTGTGTAAATTCCACATATAAAAAAACCTATCCTTCCATGAAGGAACTACATTTTGTGATTTATTGACATCAGAAAGAGATATTCAGAGACGAAGAAACTAAAATTGTATATGGACCTGAAGATCTTGTTCAAAACAAGTTAGTACTTAAATTCAGCTTTAAATATTGCTATACTTAAAGTCGTCTAAAAATATTCAACTTCAATTTCAGCTTGTATTATAAATAAACCTAAAGTTTACCATTCAAAACCTCTTTTTGAATCTTGTGAAATAAAAGTTCCAGTATTCTTAATTTAAGAGCTCAGAATATATATATACACACGCACGGTTGGTTGGTTTTTTCCGGAACTGTATATAGTCGTGAATATAAACAAAAAGAGAAAAATTCCAAGAAGGAAGTGCTTTTTGAGTTTTAAAACAATAAGCAAATCCACCTCAAGATTTATCAAGGATCAAGCTTTCTTCTGCCTCACAAAGGGCACAGGTCCCTGAAACTGAAGAGACAAAAGTATGCAAAATAGCCAGTTCCAAGACCCTCATAAAATACAAAGTTTCCCTGTCCCACGAGGCAACAGCCTCGAACAGGGAGTCATGTTTCAAGACTTTACAACGATGCACTAAACCACAACGATCCAGGAGCTTACTGATCAGCAAATGGCAACAAAAAAAACAACCCCCAGTGACCGGAGGCGGGAGGGGGGTCGTCTGCGTGTCAAGCAAAGCTGCATGGGGAGGGGAACTGTGGCCACCAAGAGCTAGACACCCCTCGCCGGGCTTGGAGGAGAGACTCCACAGCCACAAGGCTTTCGCCGGCTCCCTGCAAATCGGGGCAGACGTGAGGGGCTTGCGGGGGAGAAAGGCGACCGGGGGGGGGGGGGGGCAAACGGGAGGGAAGTTTGCAAAGAAAAAAATGGACAGAAAAACCAGGAATGGAGCAGAGGAGGGAACGAAAACTAGGAGAAGAGGAGCAAGATAGAAGGAAGAAAACCAGGAAGAAAGGATGAAGGGAGCGAGGAGAGGGGCAGAGGCAGGAGAGAGCGAGCGCACAGAGGCAAAGAGGAGGAAGAGAACGGAGGGCAGGGAAGGAAGGAGAGAGAAAGGGAGAGGGGGACGAGGGGGCGTGGAGGGGGAACGGTACCTGCATAGTGACGACCCCCAGCTCCTCGGTGGCGAGTTTCTTCATCTGAGTTGCTAAAACTTGCGCTTCCTCCAAGATGGAAAACTCCGTCTCGGCCGCGCTGAGCCTCCACAGAAGCGCCATGTAAACGAGCCAGAGGGGCCGCTGGAAAGCGCTGCCCCGACTCCACGGGGAGAGGAAACGGGGGTTCCGGCGGCCGGAGGAGCAGCGAGCCGGCCAGCCGGCCTCCTCCCGACCTGCCCCCCTCGCCATGCTGCCGCGGGCGCTTTGGAGAGACCCGCCGGGGTGGGGGGACTCTCCCGCCCTGGACGGCAGCGTGCAGCCCCCCGCCCGCAGCAAAGTTTCCCGAGCGCCTCCCCAAACTTCTGGGCAGCCCCCGCTAGGGCTCGGAGCTCGGGGGCGCGTCGGCCCAGCCGTCCATGCAGGGGGCGCTGGGGACGCGAAAGCCTGGCCCCCGACGCTCCTCCCCGAAGGGCCAGCCACACCGAGCGGCGCCCGCGGCGCGCACCTCGCCCGCTTGCGCTCCCGCTCCCGGCGCACTGAGCCAGCTTCGGGATCGGCTCCGCTTCGCTGCCGACTGAAAACAGCGGCGGCTGCGGAGAGAGGCAAACTGCGGAGCAGGAGGAGGAGCAGGAGCAGCCGGGCCGGGATCGGAGTCACCAAGGGGGGAAGGGAGGTGTCTTGTGCCACCAAGCTGCTCGCAGGCTCGGTGCACGCCTCAGTGGTGGGGTTGAAAGGGGGCGGAGGGTAGAGGGGAGTCGGGGGTGTTACAGACCCCTTCGCAGGCCTTCAAACCTCCAGCAACTTCCCAGCCAGGATTTTCCTCATCGCTGCGGGTCTGGAGTGTGCATTGTTGTTCGCTAAACCTACCTCAGGCCCACCGTGTTTACCTGGCTGACCCCAAGGGATCCACATTTACAGCAAGCCTGCCTTGTCCAGAGGCCTCACCCACCGGCGGATGGGTTGCTGCAATTTTGACTTTGATAAACCCTTAGTGGTCTGTGTGTTTGCTGGCATGCAGAGTGAGAGAAGGAAAACACCTGTTAAAACCTCAGCTCTGTTCCCCAAGGATTGGTCGTTCCTGGCTGGAAGACTGAGCAGATATTAAACTGATGCTACACTTGATCTTCATGAAAAGGTCAAAACTGAGGGTGGCCAGGACACAACCTTGTGGCAGAAGCTCAGGTCTGGGAGAGAAGAGATCTGAGTTTTATTCCCAGCTCTATCACAAACTTGCTGTAGCTCAGGCCCCCTGTCTGAAAACAGAAATAATAATAAATGTTATTTTGACAGGTCATTTTGAGTCATTAATGTTTGTAAAATGGATTGAGATTCTCATGGAAGATGCTACAGAAGAACCAAATATTGTTCCTATCATTAATTATAAATGGTATAGGTTTGACCTGTGAAAATCTCACTCTTTCTAGGTGTGAATGAGTTTCACTATACTTTCTGTATACAAACCAGGTCTTGGGACAGATATTCTTCTAGGAAAAAACAAATTTAAAACAGTCATGTCACGTAATAGAGAATGAAGTATAGGCTCTCAGAAGCAGCAGTGGAAAATATACTGTTTAATATTATATGAGCATATTCTTAAAATATCACCACACATCTTAAAATTTTCAGTGTGCAAGTAAGTGTGTGTGACTTCATCTCTTCTTGAAGACCTTAGCAATAGAACACCCAGCATAACACAGACTGGTGTGAAGCAATGGGTCTTAAGAAAATATTTATGATGCAACAGAGAAAAACAAGAATGCATGCTAAAGTCAGCAACACAAAATGACAGGTTTCCTCCTGGGAAATGCAGCGTAAAGAAGAGAAAATATAAACAGACCAAAAACTCTGGCAATATATCCCTTTTGACTTCAAAGCAATGAAGCTCTCTTATGGGAACACAATCACTTTGAAAGTGATGCAGAGAAACCTCTTTAACCACTTTAATAGAAACCACTGGAATCAGTGGATACTGATCCCTGTCACATGAGGTAACATTTTAAGACAGTTCTCATGACTGGCATCAGGAAAAAAAGATCAGCCTCTCCAACATTCCTGCTGATTATTACACCACTTTTCTATCACATGTCAAGAATAAATAAGTGAGAGGCATAATGTCCACATTAGAGACGTAAATTAGGAAGCCAGAAGCAGAGGAATTAACATACTGGATCGGACCAATAGTCCATCTATTTAGTATTCTTCTTCTGACAGTGACCCATATCACATAATCCTGAGGAAGATGCTAGACACCCCAATTATGAAATAACCTTCCAGAGGAAAGTATCTTTCTACTCTCCACCAACTAACAGTTGGTTTATATCCTGAAACATTTTTAAAAAACATCCTGTCTACAGTAACTGGATATTCACCATATCCATTTACATGGTTAATTTAAAAAAATCCTACTAAGCTCATGGTATCAGGGATATTTTGTAGCAATGAGTTCCACAATAGTACATTATGTATGAAAGTATTACCTGTTATCAATTTCAATTTTTTTGTCTTTCACTTCTATTGAATGTCCTTTTCCCAGTACTACGAGAAGGGACAAGTGGGATCTATCGTCTTTATAGTATCTTCTCAGATTCATTGTTTTAAACTAAACAGACCCAGTGTTTTCAGTTTCTCTTTATTTATAGCCTTAACATGCCAGGGATAATTTCTGCCAGCAATGTCCTTTTTTGGTACAGATTGATCAGCAATAAACGGAGTGCTACCTTGTGGCATTATTATAGTTTCAACATTATTTTCGAATCCATTTCTTGTCCATCCTAATGTTTAGTTTTCTTTTTAGACTAACTTTGCAAACTGAGCAGGAATTTCAACTGAGCACTCCATACTGATGCCCAGGTCTTTTTCCTGAACGGTTATAGTTAGTTTAGAGCCCAGCAATGTACCTGAATAATGCTAATGTTACCTTCCATTGTGCATCACATTGCATTTGTCAACACTAAAATTCACCTACCTTTGTTAGGTACTTCTGAATTCCTCACAATCTTCTCTAGTATTGATTAACCTAAATAATGTTATGTCTTTTGCTAATTTTGCCACTTACCTGCTCACCTTGCTTTCCAGATCATTGATAAATAAATTAAACAACATCAATTGTAATGCAGAACCTTGAGACACCCCATTGTTAACCTGTTTCCATATTAATAATTGAGTAATTTCCCCTACTCTTTGTTTTCTATCACATAGGCTCATCTTCAGACCCACTGATTGAAGATACTGTTGTGCCGAGGGCCATATAACACAGATAGCCATACTGAAGTCACTGGGCTTCAGCATGAGCACATAAATCTGGCTGTATGTATTTGCCTTTCATCCCATCATTTTTTAACAACTTCTGGTAAGAGCTTTTGTCACAGGTTTTTTTAAAGTCCAAATAAATTATGTCAGCAGGTTCTCATTTGTACACACCGCCACTTCTAGTACATGAGAAAGATATGATTTTAATTTTACAGAAGCCAAGCTGATTTGTCCCTACCACATTGTGTTCATTTGCATGATTTATAATTCTCATTTTAATTACTGTTTCCACCAATTTTTCTACTCCAGCACAGATTCTGTAAAATAAAATCATTCCTGTCTAACCTACTTGAATTATAGTGCCCCTTAACTCCTCTTTTAAATACAAGTAAGGTCCTCTGGTCCTTCAGTGCAGTAGCTGATTTTAATGAGAAAATGCAGATTTTTTTGTAAGCAGGTGACTATTTCATTCCTTCAGAACCCTTCCAGTCCTGATGCATTGTGGTTATTTAATTTATGCTTGTTCTAGTGCCTTCTCTTTTGTCAGCCCAATCTCTGATAGTGTCTTATCTTCACTGAAGAGGGGTAGATATGTGTGAGAATTGAAGAGAAAAAAAATTACTTTTTATGCAATGTCCTTACCCTCTTTAATTGCTTGTTACTTTTAAAACTATTTTTAGTTTATTTTCAAATGCCCTTTTAGCCTTTACATTTTACCTGCCATAGTTTGCGTTTCTTTCTATTGTCTTTAATAGGATTTCATTTGCTGAAGGATTCCTGTTTGGCTCAAATAATGTTTTGAACCTTACAATTTAGCCTTATTGTGTTTTTACTTGCCTTTCTGCTTCCTTTTCTGATTGCCTTCCTTCTCTGGCTCTGTGCTAGCATACTTTAGTAGTGCATGTGTTCAGTCTGAGGAGTTGAATTTCCTCACTTTGGACTGTCATGACTTTCAGTTAGTCTCCTCATTTTCTTTGAATCCCCTTTCTAAAGTTTTGTGTCTTTTTGTGCTATTTTTGGATATGATTTTTCCTCCAAGAATGTTGAACTCGATTAAACTATGGTCACTTTTATTTAGCAGCTCCACTATGATTACTTGAACTAAATCCTACATGTTAGGACTAAGCAGAGAATAGCATCACCTCTTCTGTGCTCAAGAACTAAGTGTTCCAAGAAACAGTCATTTAAGATGTCAGGAAATTGCTTCCCTAAACCTTGTTCTGTTGTAACATTTGATCAGTTTCTGTGCAGGTCACCCACTGTTACTGTTTTATATAGCCCTGGTCTACACTGCGGAGGTGAGCGGGTGTCAAATCGACCTAAGATACACAGCTTCAGCTACGGGAATAGCACTGTTCCT
This sequence comes from Dermatemys mawii, assembly GCA_007922305.1. Taxonomy (NCBI): domain Eukaryota; kingdom Metazoa; phylum Chordata; order Testudines; family Dermatemydidae; genus Dermatemys; species Dermatemys mawii. The sequence goes on from ML677352.1 coordinate 33,371,397, forward strand.
GTAGCTGAAGTTGAAATATTTAGGTTGACTTACCGCAGCATCTTCACGGCGCTGAGTTGACTGCTGCCACTCCCCCATCAACTCCGCCTGTGCCTCTCTTGGTGGTAGAGTACAGGAGTCTATGGGAGAGCGCTGGCTAGGGGATCAATTTATTGCATCTGGACTAGACACAATAAATCAACCTCTGAAAGATCGATCGCTACCTGCCGATCCCGCATATAGTGTAGACCTGCCCTTAGAGTTAGCTGCCTCTTTGATCTCTATCAGCATCCTTTTCCTGATCAAGAGAGCAGTTATATAAACCTGCTAGCATGTGATTCGGAACCCATAGCCATACCAATCTTACTGTATGGTCCTTTCCACTCAGAAATTTTATCTCAGAGTCTATGGAATCCTTTAAGTTAATAGATTCATAGAGTTTAAGACCAGAAAGAACATTAGATCATCAAGTCTACGCTCCTGTATATCACAGCCCATTACATTTCACCCAGTTACTCCAATTTTGATAGTATCTAAGCAGTCTTTTCTCTGTAGTTTATAGCAAGGAAAGGAAACAGAAAAAAACTTGACTGTATTTGAGAACATTCTTTCCACAAAACAATTATTACTAAACTATATTTTTAATCCAAACCATCATTTTATGTAATTTCTGAACATGTGGTGTGGGATTCAAAGTAATTGTGTGGTGCCCAGCTCTACAATCATGGACTGACACAAGCTCCAAGTTACCAACATATTTGCAGCATATCCATATTGGAAGTTTCTTTTTTTTAAAAAAAAAAATTCTTTAAAAATCAGCACCACATTCTACTTGCTCAAAGGTGCTGCAATAAAGACAACAAAATCAGTAGCACCTGTGGGCCTTAGAGAGTCTTCAGCCTACTCCCACCTCAGTTTTCAAATATCTAGGCTAGTGCAGAAAGAACCCTTGAAAAGCACAAATTAGGAATGTGGTAACAAGCCAGATAAATATTGGTTTGGCAATCTAAAGAAGGAGCAAGTTTCTAGAGTGATATTAAGGACGGAGGCAAGCTCAGGTGGACTTCCAAATAATTGCAGACTATCAAGAAGCAGGTCAGTAAATTGTCTAGGTCAGTGCTTCTTCCTTTATTCCTTTCTTCTGCCTCTTATATCTCAGAGTGAAACAATGATGAAATACCAGAGTTTAGCCCTGTTGTTTATGCGGTGAAATCTTGGACCCATTGAGCCAACCACAGCCTTTAAGGAAATATTCATTAACTTCACTCCACTACCTTCAATACCAGAGTGAGCAGTGATTGCAAGGTGTTTCAAACCAGGAGGCTGGACTATATTCTCCCACCATGGAGCTACAAAGAAACAATAGGCTTGATTCCCAGAAGCCAGAACATTGACAACAAAAAAGGATTTCAAGAAGGCTAGTGACCCACCAGAAGTGGTGTTAAAAGCCAAGGAGGTTTGTGATTGGCTGGAGTGGAAGGCAGGGTTTCTATAGAAAACCAACTAGTAGTATAATTTGAGTTCTACTATATTTCCATTGGAAGCACTCAGTCTATTTTAAAGATAAAATAAATAATAAAGATAAATAATAATAATAATAAAGATAAAGATAAATAAAGAGTACAACTTCAAGTATTTCACATTTTGAGGGCATCAAACACACATTTTATTTCTTTGTATCTGGGATTGCAGCTGGCAAAACACATCTTCAGTAGTCAGTATGTAAATAGACACTAATACCCATTGTACATATAAGTATATTAACATAAATAACCCTTCTCTACAAGTATAGGCCCCAATTCAGGAAAGTAGCCCAATTCAGGAAGAGCTCTCAAGCACACACTGAACATTATTAACCTAAATTGAAAGTGCATGCTTAAGTACTTTCCTGAATAGCAATGCTTTTCAGCATGTGATTCAGTTCTTTCCTGAATCCAGGGCATCAGAATTATTAAACATTTAACATTTTCATGCTTGTAGCAGTTAAAGGTTAACTTTCAAAAAGTTAACCAGCTTTTCTGAGCCACATTTTTGTTCTGTTTAGTCCCCTGACAAATCTATTGAAAAACCTAATATGAGTTAACAAAATGGATGAGCATCATGTATCTCTAATTTACATCCTGATTGTTGGAGATGTGATTTGGGGGAAATTGACTGATAGGAAGTTGCAACTAAATTGCATTAGACTTAGTCTCTTCTTTTAAGTCCTTTCCATTGTTTTCAACAGTTTCATGCTTGAAATCTTTTTTGTCCAGATAAGTACAATATTAAACATAAAAGCCAAAACTGCTTATCAAGAAATATCAAACTTCCTGAACTACAACAATGGACATTACTCACCAGGCCAAGAGGTCCCTAAGGAGAGAAAAGAGAGTAACAATAATAATACAATATATATAATACAATGAAGTTTCTTTAGTGGAAAAAATATTCAGTGGAACTTGAAGGGTCAGTTTCCTTCATGGGCTACTCATAAAAATATAACAGCTGTGAAATTCAAACCTTGAATTAAAACTAGTTTAGAAAGCAATCAGCTTGCAAACACCTAGAAGATAATAGAGTGATAAGTAACAGTCAGCATGGATTTGTCAAGAACAAATCATGTCAAACCAACCTAATAGCTCTCTTTGACAGAGAAACAAACTTTGTGGCTAGGGAGGAAGTGGTAGATGTGGTATATCTTGACTTTACTAAGGCTTTTGATACTGTCTTGCATGACTTTTTTATAAATAAACTAGGTAAAAACAACCTATTATAAGTTGGATGTATAACTGGTTGGAAAACCACTCCCAGAAAGTAGTTACCAGTGGTTCATGGTCAAGTTGAAAGGGCATATGGATTGGGGTCCCACAGGGATCAGTTATGGGTCCAGTTCTGTTCAATATCTTCATCAATGATTTAGATAATGGCATAGAGCAGGCCTGCACAACATGCGGCCCGGGGGCCACATGCGGCCCGCATGGACTCACTGTGCGGCCCGCGGGGGATATGTAGGGGTGGGGCAAGCCAAGTAGCGGGGTGGGGAGAAGTGGATGGGGGCGGGGCTTTTCGGCCCGCAGCTGGTTTTTTTGCAGTAATATGGCCCTCACTGCTTTCTGAGTTGTGCGGGCCTGGCATAGAGAATGCACTTATAAAGTTTGCAGAGAATACCAATCTGGGAGGGAATGCAAGTGCTTTGGAGGCTAGAATTAAAATTTAAAATGATCTGGACAAACTGGAGTAATGCTCTGAAGTAAATAAGATAAAATTAAATAAGGACACATACAAAGTACTCCGCTTAGGAAGGAACAATCAGTTGCACGTATACAAAATGGGAGATGACTGCCTAGGAAGCAGTACTGCGGAAAGGGATCTGAGGGAGACAGTGGATCACAAACTAAATATGAATCAAGAGTGTAACTGTTGAAAAAAAGCAAACGTCATTCTGGGATGTATTAGCAGGAGTCTTGTAAGCAAGACATGAGAAGTAATTCTTTCGCTCTACTCTACGCTGATTAGGTCTCTGCTGGAGTATTGTGTCCAGTTCTGGGCACCACATTTTAGGAAAGATGTGGACAAACTGGAGAAAGTTCAGAGAAGAGCAACAAAAATTATTAGAGGTCTAGAAAATGAGCTATGAGGGAAGATAGAAAAAATTGGTTTTAGTCTGGAGAAGAGAAGACTGAGAGGGGAAATGATAACAGTTTGAATGTACATAAAATATTGTTACAAGGAGGAGAGAGAAAAAATATTCTCCTTAACCTCGTAGGATAGGACAAGAAGCAGCTTAAATTGCAGTAAGGGCAGTTTAGGTTGGACATTAGGAAAAACTTCCTAACTGTCAGTGTAGTTAAGCACTAGAATAAATTGCCTAGGGAGGTTGTGGAATCTCCATCATTGGAGATTTTTACGAGCAAGTTAGACAAACACCTGTCAAGGATGGTCTAGATCAGGGATCGGCAACACTGGCATGCAGAACCGCAGGGTAAACACCCTTAGTGGGCCCCGCCACTTTATTTATCTGGCTGTTCACCGATCATGGCTCCCACTGGCCGCGGTTCGCCGTCCTGGTCCAATGGGGGCTGCGGGAAGTGGCGCGGTGCTGGCCACCACTTCCCGCAGCTCCCATTGGACTGGGATGGCGAGCCGGAGCCAGTCGGAGCCGCAATCGGTGAAACACCAGGTAAACAAAGCGGCGGAGCCCGCTAAGGATGCTTACTCTGTGGTCCCACATGCCAACGTTGCTGATCCCTGATCTAGATAATATTTTGTCCTGCCACAAGTTCAGGGGATTGGACTAGATGATCTCTAGAGGTTGCTTCCAGTCATACAACTCTATAAAGGCATTCAAGACATTGGGCCAAATGGTTTCCCTAGACTCAGTGGGAGGATGGGCAGGACTCAGTTCGTAGAAGATTTAGTAGATTACTTTTTCCATCATATTGTACGTTTCCTTTATTTCGAAATACAATAGTCCTTGCAAAATAACCACTGTCTAGACTGATGTCCTCTCTTTATGTATATGGTGGTGTCAGAATACACAAGTCGGTACTGTGACAGAAGTCTGTAAATGTATGTGCAACAATAGGACTCAGGTTAAAACTCAGCTTTCACTCGCTAATACAGCACTAAGACACATGCTGCACTGCTAGAGGTTCCAGCCTCTGAAGGATGTTAGGTCTTCTTGCCATTTCTGGTGGGAATACATCAGGGCCTGCCTTAGAGACACACCACCAGGGTGCTAAAAATTAGGAGGTAACATTTGAGTGTTCATGTGTTCACTGTTTTTAAAAAAAGGAAGAAAAGGAACAACAATCAATTTCCTTTCTGAGATTCAAAGCTCTAGTATACTAAACATGTATGAACTATTAATACATTGGGCCAAATTGTGCTCTCATTCACACACAGCTAGATTTACCCTGATGTAATCAAAAGCAGAATTTTGCACATCCTGTCAATAAAATAAACAAATAAAACCTTGAAAAATATTCTAATGCATTTTACAAAGATGCGCATTATGTTCAGCCAAACAGCCTCCTTTACATTCCTATTTCCATGTCTTCACAGCTTTCTAGACCAAAAATCTAATGAACCAAAAATAGAGAATACTGAATCCAAATACTCTTTCTTTAAGTATTTGGAAATCTACATATTTTCTAATAAACTAACACAAACAAAAGAAGCTGACCCTGGATGATTTGGAAAATAGTGTTTCTGAGATTCTCACCACTAGGTCTCTGGTGGCCCAGATCTGCCTATTGGGGATTAACAAAGGCTAATGCGCTTTTGGCACCGCTTTAGAACCAGAAATCTGGAAGCAAAAATCAGCCTGTTTTTTAAAGAAAAATCATTTGAACTGTTTTCTATTTTGTCAAACTGAAAAGTTTGTAACAACCTCCTGGCAGGGTTTTGACAGAGGGTCTTGATCTTGCAGGCCTTACTCAGGCAAAATTCCCATTGCTGTAAATGGGAGTTTTCCCTCAGTAACGACTGCAGGATCAGGTTGAGGTCCTTGCACAACTGAAACACCCATTGAAATCAATGTGTCATGGGTGCACTAGGAATATAAGATGCCCCCAAACCCATGGGGGTAGAAATGTGTTCAGAGCATTTAATTACCTCATTCAAATGATATGTCTCCATCATAGTCACTGGAATCACTGGTATTAATTAAAAAAATTCAGTTCTTGTATAATCCATGTTGTCCAGGAATAGAGGTTCCTAATTTTTCACCAATTTCCTGAAACTCAGGATAAGTGATGGTGGGTAGATTTCCATAAAGAACTAAAAAGATTGCTATGTCTTCCAATTTATTTCATCTTAATATTCACTTAGCAGGACACCATCTAAAAGCTTAGGGCTTTCTTTGGGAGTACAAGTGACTTCTGTGTTCAGACTAAGATATTACATAAGTCTGGGTTTTAACTTTTATTAAAGTACTTGACACCATCAGGAATATTCCGCTACTTTCAAACTTCCCACTTGGAGGCTCGATCGTGAGGATGTACTGTAACACAAGAGCTCTCAAAGGGACATTGTTGGGACTGGTTTTGGGGACCAGTTCCTCAGCTGGTGTAAACTGGCATAATACCTACCTTTCAAAAGATTGCAAGGTATTTGGTGAAGCTGGATATTATGTTCCACTAAATAGCCTGCTTTACAGTCTCATTTCCACCTTGACACTGATTTACACCAGCTGAGGAAATGGTCCTTTATGTTCATACTAATTCTAACCTAAGGTCTCAGTTCTGTTTTAGTCTAAATATGTCAAAGCATGTATGTAAATAAAATCTGTGGAGGTGGATTTTGGGTTTATAGATCTATTATGCACCAAAAATCCCCCAAAAACCTACATTAAGGTCACCCCGCTGGCTCCCAGTTCCAGTGTCCTTGCCCAATTAGTCTCAGTCAGCTCTCCCCACACTGGCTCTCATTCTTCTTGTCTGAGGAATCCCTTTCTCCTCACTGCAATTCCCCATCAGTTTCTCTTTACCTCCTACAATCCCAGTCTCACCCGACACTTTATCCCCATCCTTTGCCTCCCTCAGTCTCCTTTCCTCCCCTTCTCCCTCCGCCCCCCACCATATGAATCTGACAGAGTCAAGGAGAGGGTCATTAACGGCATTGAAGAGACAGACTCCCTGTTCTCAGTCCCAGTGTCTGAGGGCAGCTGAAGTAGCCCTTACAAGGAAAGTTCTTCTGAGTCCCCATAGCCCTGGGCTGAAGCACACTCAGTCACTGTGTAGGGAATGACACGTGCACAGGCTGGTCACACACAGGAGCTGTGAGAGGATGGAGCATGGTCAATCACACTATGTGGGGATGGTGCAAAACAGTCTGGTTAGCCCTCGGGGCTGTGAGAGGTTTGAGCCTGCTCAATGAGGATGGAATCTTTTATGATTTTAGCTGGTAAGCTCTAGTTAGTCTCCACAGATAGGGTGACAAGACAGCAAATGCAAAAAATTGGGAGGTAATAGAAGCCTATATAAGAAAAAGACACAAAAATCAGGACTATCCCTATAAAATCGGGACATCTGGTCACTCTATCCACAGAACATGCGCAAAGCACAATCTCTTAAAGTTTATAATTTAGCCAGATTTGAGTGGATTTTTCACAGAGATGACAAAGGCCATGCCCCAGCGAAATGTCATGTCTCTGTTCCGAGATATGGGGCACTTTTCTTTTATCGAAGAAAAAATCACCAGACATTTTTAATATGAGCAAGACTGTGTTAGGTTGTTCAAGCCCCATACTGAGCAACAAGGGCTTAAAGGCTCATTTTGCGTTCAGCCAGCCCCACCCTGCCACACCTGCAGCAAATGGTCTATTTGCTGGAGGAATTAAAAGGCAGTGAATTAGCTCAATTAGTGAGCAGTGCTGAAGACTCTGACACAGCTGCCCAAAGGGGCCCTCTGTGGGGAAAGGGAAGACCCTCTGCAGAGACAATCAGAGAGGGAAGTATTCTATGGTCCTGGACAGTGGCGACTCCCTCTTGCTTCCTTGGGATTTGGATTTTCCAGTCAGGTGAAGGCCTTGGACTGAGGTGACCCAAGGAGAGGAGACAAGAGGAAGTGGTCCAGGGAGGACAGCCTTAAGGAGTCTTGGTTGCCAGGTTGCTGGTAGCTAAAAGAGCCCTGGGTTGGAGCCCGAGAGAGTGGGAGGGCCTGTGCTCCTCTTCCCATAACCTCCTTGGCAGTTTAGGGTTGTGGCTTTGACCACTAGTCCATGCTTCCCAACCAGATCCTGAGTGGAGACCCTTACAAAGACAGTCTTGGAAACAGCTGAACCCCTAGCTGAAATTAAACAATGAGAACATAAGAAAGGCTGTACTGGGTCAGACCAGTGGTCCATCTAGCCCAGTATCCTGTGCACTGACAGTGGCCAATGCCAGGTGCCCTGGAGTGAGTGAACCTAACAGGTAATGATCAAGTGATCTCTCTCCTGCCGTCAGCCCCCCCACCCCCACAGACAGAAGCTAGGGACACTATTCCTTACTCATCCTGGCTAATAGCCTTTAATGGACTTAGCCTCCATGAATTTATCCAATTCTGTTTTAAACCCTGTTATATTCCTAATCTTCACAACCTCCTCAGGCAAGGAGTTCCACATGTTGACTGTGTGCTATGTGAAGAAGAACTTCCTTTTATTTGTTTTAAACCTGCTGGTGGTGAAATTAATTTAATTTGGTGGCCCTTAGTTCTTATATTATGGGAACAAGTAAATAACTTTTTCTTATTCACTTTCTCCACACCACTCAGAATTTTATATACCTCTATCATATCTCCCCTTACTCTCTTCTTTTCCAAACTAAAAAGTCCTAGTCTCTTTAATTTCTCCTCATATGGGATCTGTTCCAAACCCCTAATCATTTTAATTGCCCTTCTCTGAACCTTTTCTAATGCCAAATTTGGGGCAGATTCCCAGAATTTAAAAATTTAGCCGAAACAGTTAAAGTTTGGCCAAGTTATAAGTAATTGAAGATATTCTTTTCTAATGAGAAGTGTTGGACAATCTGAATTATAGGTGGAATTACTAACTTTACCTATATGTTCCTCAGGCTGTTTGTTTTATTTTTGTCCTTCTTCCCTCTTTTATCTTCTTGTTGATGTCATGGGTTTCTCAGCAACATCCCACCATGGGAATAGAGAGCATTAATGAAAGCAAGTTGCTTCCATTGTGTAATGGGGGAAAAACTGGAGCACCATGAAAGATCTTGATGTGGCAAAAAGGAGGTGTAGGGTTTTGGGTAGAGGTGGGATTGGGAAGGGACAGATGTATAGCTACTGAATGCATTGGCCTACCTTCCATTGAAAAAGGCATAGGGGAACAGCTACTACTGCCAATCTTTGCCCCAGAACGCCTCTGGGCAAATCTTCTTCTTTCATACTTTGCACAGGGGTAAAAGGTTTGCCCCATAGACTTTAAGCCCAATATTATGTTATTTTTATTATCTAATGCCTTAGCCACACATTTTTTGAATAAACACTAGACTGACAAGTTCCTTGTCTCCGAAAACTGCATTCTAACTGGACAAAGCATCAAGCAACTCTTGGGAACAGGGAGTGGTGTGGTAGTGGCAGCTGCCTGTGGGAGAGGTGATTGGCAATAGAAGGCTAAGTGAAAGCATACATACAACATTTAAACCTCTTAGCTCCAATACATAAACAAAACTTGAGAAGAGTGGGAATCAAGTACTGAGAGATCTGCACAGTAAGAGCTTAATTGCTAAAAGGTTTTGCCATTCCCTGTGAAATACAGATGCAGCCACAAGAGAGATAACTTGCTCTCAAAGTACCTAGCAGTGTTTGTATCATTCTGGATCTTTCATACGAGTTCATCATGGCCTCATGTTCTTTCCCTATATGCATCTCTGCTAGGAAGCTAGTTCCTAAAATAATGCTTTAAGTTACCAGTCCAAATGATGGTGTGTCAGTCACTGCATTAGCAGTGGTTATTTGTTACTATATTTTTCTCTGTCAGGGCATGGTTACACTTACAAGATTATAGCGCTATTGGTTATAGCGGTCCCCTTATACAGTAATATGAATAGCGCTATTGTACGTCCACACTGAGATGCTCCAGCGTTATAACATGGCCACATTTGCGGCACTTAATACGGCATTAAGAGCAGCGCATTAGGGCATGTATCCCACAGTACACCTCTTCCCGATCTGGCGCAATGCCTTGTGGTGGGGGGGGCATCACTTGCGGGGCATTCTGTATCCTGTTTCAACTACCCATGATGCTTTTTGGCATATCCCAGCAATCCCTGTGTTTCCTTCCACCTCCGGCGCCATCTTTCAACGGTTTCAGCAAGGCGCGCTCCGTCTTCCACTGTCATGTGCTGCAATGAATCCAGAACTGCTGAGGAACATGCTGACGACTGTCGCCAGCACATCTCTGTGTGCAGTGGAGTTAATCCTTGACACGCAGGATGACAGTGATGAATCGGAAGACGAGATTGAAGCAGTGAATGCGTTTGACACGAAGCTTCTTGTCTCATTGACGGACATGCTCACGGCCGTGGAACGCCGCTTCTGGGCACAGGGAACGAGCACTGAGTGGTGGGATCGCATCATCATGCAAGTCTGGGACGACGAGCAGTGGCTGCAAAACTCTCGAATGAGAAAAACCACTTTCATGGGACTGTGTGCTCAACTCGCCCCCGCCCTGCGGCGCAAGGACACAAGACTGAGAGCTGCCCTCCCGGTGGAAAAGCGGGTGGCTATCGCGATCTGGAAGCTGGCTACACCAGACAGCTACCGATCGGTGGCCAACCAGTTTGGGGTTGGAAAGTTGACCGTTGGAGTTGTGCTGATGCAAGTGTGCAGGGCCACTAATCGCATCCTGCTACGAAAAATCGTGACTCTGGGTAACGTGCATGACATCGTGGCTGGCTTTGAAGAAATGGGTTTCCCTAACTGTGGAGGGGCGATAGATGGGACCCATATACCTATTCTGGTGCCCGCCCACCTAGCAGACGAGTACGTTAACCGAAAGGGGTACTTCTCCATGGTTCTCCAGGCGCTTGTGGATCACCGTGGGCGTTTTACTGACATTAATGCTGGCTGATCTGAAAAGGTGCATGACGCATGCATCTTCCGCAACACCGGCCTGTTCATGAAGCTGCAAGCCGGGACTTTTTTCCCAGACCAGAGGATCCCCGTGGGAGAAGTGGAAATGCCCATAGTGATTCTTGGTGACCCTGCTTACCCTTTAATGCCCTGGCTCATGAAACCTTACACAGGGAGCCTGGACAGCAGTCAGGAAAGGTTCAACTACAGGCTTAGCCGGTGTCGAATGACTGTGGAGTGTGCTTTTGGGCGTCTCAAGGCGCGCTGGCGCTGTCTTTATGGAAGGCTAGACTTGGCCGAGGGTAGTATCTCCGCGGTTATTTCTGCATGCTGTGCCCTACATAATCTTTGTGAGCGGAAGGGCGAAGGCTTCACTCAGGCATGGTCCTCGGAGGTTGAATGCCTGGAGGCCACATACTCCCAGCCAGAGAGCAGGGTTCTTGGAGGGGACCAGTGCGAGGCTGTTAGGATCAGGGAAGCCTTGAGGGAGCATTTTGAGGCTGAAAGCCAGTTCTAAAGTGAGGTGCACATGGAGGGAGGGAGGGAGGGAGGATTCTTTTAATAGGAACAGGCATTTGCTTTTCTGTAGCCTGTAATAATGTATGTACACTTAATAAAGAAACCCATTTATTAAGAAGACAATTCATTTATTGAACAGGTACTTCGGTTGCTGAAAGAAAGTATTGTGATGCATGTGAGGGGGAAGCCAGGGGAGGTGCAATGGGGGTGGCATGGGGTCAGTCAGAGATCGGAATATGTCTGGGTCTCTGAGTCTCCAGTGCCCTCACAGTGGCCATGTCCCCCGAACCCCATTTGCGGAGGGCAGTAAGGCATGTTATTAGGGGTTGACTGCAGTGGATAATGGTCCGGGGTTTGGGGGTTGTTCGGTGAAGACAGAGGGGTTGGAGGCAGCTGTGGATGGTGATAACCATATAGCTGATGATAGTGGCCTGGAGGGTACTGAGGCACAGAAGGGGAAGGGATTTGGGGCAAATGATAATTGGGGTGGTGGGTGCAGTGCTTCTCCTCCTGAAGGGTGACAATCCACTGCATAGTCTGCAGTTGAAGCTGCAGTAATGAGAGCAGCTTATCGGTGCTTTTCCAGCGGTGAATCGCATTCTCCTTCCGCGCCTTCTCCCTCAACTTGCTCTCATTCTCCCTCCACCTCTGTGCAACTCGATTCTCCGTTACAGCCTGTTGCATTACTTGCTGTACAAGATCCTCTTTGTCCCTTCGTGGCCGCTTCCTCAGTCACCTCAGCCTCTCAGCTGTTGATAACAGCGATGGCGCAGGACTGAAGGACGACCCTTCTAAAATAAAAAGATACATTTAACAGGGGTTCCCTTGTAAAGAGCAGACATGCCTATGATTCCCCCGCATTCCCCGTTTGCCTGTCCCGCAGAGAGCACAGATACAGCAACGGAGCCCCTGCCATGGTGAGTGCACTCCAGAGGCAAGGGAAATGATTTTTTCCCTGCCCCAGAAAAGCTGTGCTGGGGGAAGGGGTGGGGAGTGCCGGTACATTGCAGGAGCCCCAGTCTGAGCAGCAGGCAGGGGGAAGGATTTCTTCCCTGCCCTGAAAAGCTGTGGCGGGAGGGGCGGGGGTGGAGTGCCGGGAAGTGGCAGGAGCCCTACTCTGAACACTGTTCCAACATTCTCTGTAGGTGTTTGTCCTGGAAGATATCTCGTTGCTTCGAGTCACTGAGGAACAAAGGGAAGGGATTTTAATGAGATGCGGCTTTCGCCCAGGGCCATATGCAGCTTGCCTATGTGCAGCAATGCTCCGCCCCCCATCGTAGCACAGTGGCAAGGACTAGTGACCGTGACCGGGACGGGGACCACGCTGGGTCTCCTGGGAAACCTGCGCAGGCGCATTGCAAGCGCTCTTATTGAGACCTTTGAAGAGATTACTGATGATGACTACCGCGAGGTGATAGACTACATCAATGCTCTATTCCACATGTAGGCAAGCATGCAAGCATCGCTTTCCACCCCAAGCTGCAAGCCTTCCCCATAGAAAAGCAGCTTTACCTCCGCAATCCACTGCTGAGCTGGCTCCTGCAACCGCCGGACGCTGTGGCTGGCTGCCCTCCTGGGTTGAGAAGAGCTCCTGGCTGTATGCGTCCAGGGACTCCTCCGTGCCCTGGGTCGCTGCCGCCTCGTCCTCCTCTTCTTCATCCTCCTGGTCTTCGTCCTCCTCCTCACCCCCCCCTTCACTGGTGGGCTGGGAAGTGTCCATGGTGATCGATGGAGTGACCGTAGGATCACCACCAAGTATCGCGTGCAGCTCCTTATAAAATCTGCAAGTCACCGGGGCTGCTCCGGAGCGGCCGTTTGCCTCGCGGGCTTTGCGATACACATTCCTAAGCTCCTTTACCTTAACATGGCACTGCAGAGTGTCCCGCTCATGGCCTCTTTCCGCCAACGCCCGTGATATCTGCCCATAGGTATCAAAATTCCTGCGGCTAGACCGCAGCTGAGACTGAACAGCCTCTTCCCCCCAACAGCTGATGAGGTCCAGCACCTCGCTATTGCTCCATGTTGGGGATCGCCTATTGCGAGGAGGCATGGCACGTGGAGTCATGATGATCAATCAGAATGATCACCTGCAACGATTACCTGAGACCATGCCACGCAATCAATCAGATCAATGAGATTGATCACCTGCAAGGATTCCCTGAGAGCACGCCACGCTTGGCTGGAGCAAAAAGGAAGGGGATTTTCAAATTTCCCTGGAACTTTAAAGGGCGGGTCTGACGTGTGGTCACCTGAGGACAGGACAAAAGAGTTTGCAAGTGATGACCAGAGTCGCTCGAACGGGAATTATAGGACGGGCTGGAGGCCAATTAATGCGCAGTGGGTGTCCACATTCTCGCTGTAGCGCTACAGCAGCTGCGCTACAGCCCTTATTCCCCATGCGGAGGTGGATTAACAACAGCGCTATAACTCAGCGGTTATAGCGTTCTACGTGCCTTGCCAGTGTGGACGGGGAGGAGGTTATAGCGCTCATGGGGGCTTTATAGCGCTATAAAGTGCCAGTGTAACCAAGCCCTCAGGTATGGGACTAAAAATGGTCACCAAAATCTACTAGTTTTCCCTTTTAATACTCCATATCCTTACCACTAATAATAATCCTCTCCAACAAGCAATACCATAATTTTTCCAACAGATGCATTGATTGGTTTCCTCAAGGTCATAATTGCTGGGCAGCTGGCTGAGACAGGAACAGAGGCAGCTATAACAGGGCCTGACTAACATGGAAACTGGCACAGGCTAGAGGAGGAGCAGTCTATTGACACTACTGGCAACATGAGCGAATACTGCTAGCTAGGTATTGACATTGAGCACACTAGAGAGACTGTATACCTGTCTTGAGAGCACCTGGGTGGATCCTTGCCTATGGATTGGCTGAATCTTGATTGAATGGAGTAAGGCCAATCAGAAAACCTGCAGGTAATTGCCTTTCCTGGCTCATCACACTGTCTGAGTCAGGAAAAACTCAGCAGGCTTAAGGAGGCTCAGAGGTAACTGAATACACTCAACGGGTCATTCTTTAGCCAACAAAGGAGTCTCTTTAGCATCTTGTCTCCCTTCCGGGAGTTAATACTTCCCAACTCTGATGGCTGAGAAACCATCAGTCTCTAAGGTCAATAAGGCTCAAATGTTGTTCTCCGTTTTGCTAGCCCTTTGACCCTACGCCTTAGAATCCATTATCTGAGTCATTTGCTACATGGACAAACCTCATTTCTCCAAATGTTATTGGGGACATGAACACAGTTTTAGAGAACCAGGGTCTTGCAATGTATTTGATAAAGACTTTGTGTTATGACAGTCTTTTAGATAAACAATAATTCTGGATAAGCAATATTTAGATACACAACATAACTATATATGGAAATTAAATTTGTAGGAAGTCAGATACAAAGCTGTTTTTTTTCCTGCAGGGAGGGATTTGCAAGATCCTGTAGAAATCACCAAATTATGCTGAATTGCTGCCCTGAAGGATTTTGAAATCTGCAAATACATTAGCATTTATTTCATCTTTAACATTTCCATTAGTGGGGTTTTTTTGCATATATATGCATGTGAGCTGCCATGTTTGAATCAGTAAAAATTAGGTCTAGGTTACAGCCTAAAACAGATTTAATTTTTTTGATCATGTAATGTCATAGTTAAAGCAAATTTGCCTTTGATATCTAAGATTCCTTTAATTTCAAACAAAACAGCTGCTATTTTAGAGGCGCTCTCTGCTAACAAACAGTAAAACTGTTTTAATAACCAAAGATACATCCTAATTCCCAATCTATTTGTTGTAATTGTTGCCTCTTGTCATATACTTGGATCATAAACTATTTGGGCAGGGACTATTTTTAAGAACTTAATATTGGAACATAAGAATTAACATATTAGGTCAGACCAATGGTCCATCTAGCCAAACAGTGGCCAGTGCCGGATGCTTCAGGGGGAATGAACAGAACAGGGCAATTATCCAGTGATTCATCCTATTGTACAGTTCCAGCTTCTGGGCAGTCAGAAATTTAGGGACACCCAGAGTATGGGGTTGCATCACTGACCATTTTGGCTAATAGTCATTGATGAACCTTTCCTCCATGAATTTATCTAACTTTTTTAACCAGTTATACTTTTGGCCTGCACAACTTCCCTTGGCAATGAGTTCCACACATTGACTGTGCCTTGTGTAAAGTATTTACTTATGTTTGTTTTAAACCTGCAGCTTACTAATTTCACTGGGTAACCAACTGCTGGTTCTTGTATTATGTGAACAGGTAAATAACACTTCCCTATTCACTTTCTCCACACCATTTACGATTTTATAGACCTTTATTATATCTCCTATTAGTCATCTCTTTTCCAAGTTGAATGGTCCCAGTCTTTTGAATCTTTTGTCATTTGGTAGCTGTTCCATATCCATAATCATTTTTGTTTCCCTTATTTGTATCTTTTCCAATTTTAATATACATCTTTTGAGATGGAGTGGCCAAAACTGCATGCAGTATTCAAGGTGGGTACCTACCACAGATGTACACAGAGGCTTTGATACTTTGTCTTATCTATCCCTTTCTTAATGGTACCAACCATTTCTGATAGCTTTTTTGACTGCTGTAGCACACTGAGTAGCTCTTTTCAGAAAATTATTCATGACTCCAAGATCTCTTTCTTGAGGTGGTAACAATTAATTTAAACCACATCATTTTTATGTATAATTGGGATTGTGTTTCCAATGTGTATTACTTTTCACACATCAACACTGGTAGTTGTAGGACCTTGTTTACCTCCTTCCACTATAAATACTGACCATTTATTCCAACCCTTTGTTTCCTATCTTTTAACCAGTTACTGATGCATGAGAGGACCTTCCTCTGACCTCATGACTAAGGATACGATTCCGTGACTTTCTGGAACCTCCATGACTTCTTCGGCTTCAGCCAGCCCCAGCAGCAGGGCTGGAGCAGCTGTCAGCCCCTGTCCAAGAACAGCGGGCCAGCAGTCAACCCTCATCAGTGGAGCAGTAGCCTCGGTGCCACCAGAGCAATGGGTGGTGGTCAGCCCCCATCGGAAGAGCAGCGGCCCCAGGAAGAGCTCACAGATTTCCATTAATTTTTGTTAAATGCCCATGACCTGTCTGACA
Source organism: Dermatemys mawii (assembly GCA_007922305.1). Classification (NCBI taxonomy): domain Eukaryota; kingdom Metazoa; phylum Chordata; order Testudines; family Dermatemydidae; genus Dermatemys; species Dermatemys mawii. Next base: position 33,387,580 of record ML677352.1, read on the forward strand.
TTTACTAAAAATACCTGTGATAAAATCTTAACCTACTCAGGATTGCTTATTTTGTGTAAGCACCTTTGGTATGGGACCTTGTCAAAGGCTTTCTGAAAGTCCAAATGCACTATATCAACTGGATCGCCTTTATGCTCGTTGTCCCCGTCAAAGAACTCTAAGAGACTGGCGAGATATTATTTCCCTTTACAAAAAACATATTGACTCTTCCCCAGAGACTGTGTTTATATATGTGTCTGAGAATTCTGTTCTTTACTATAGTTTCAGCTAATTTGCCTGGTTAGGCTTACTGACCTGTAATTGCCAGAACTTTTTTTTTTTTTTTCTAAATCAGCATTACATTAGCTATCTTCCAGTCATCTGAAACAGAAGCTGCCTTAAACCATAGGTTACCTACCGGAGTTAGTAGTTCTACCATTTCATATCTGAGTTCTTTCAGAGCTGCTGGATGAACACCAGCTGGGCCTGGTCTTCCCTTTATAGGCGTGTACAGTGCCTAAAACAGTGGGGCTTTGAGCCCAGGCCACAACCTCTACGAAATGCCATGATATTAGTAAAAATATATGAATAATGTAGAGATTGGATGAACTTTGTAACTGCATGTTTGGAAGACAAACCTACTAATCTGAATGTCTTTAAGGCCCTTATCCTGAAAACTGTTTTATGTAGGTAATCTCTTGTTCTAAAGGCATCATCTCTGAAGTCAATGGGAGTTCACATGCATGCAACAGTTTTCAGGACTAGGGCCTAAATTAGCATAATTTCAATCATCTAATATTCCTTTTTGCCACTTTCTGTTTCACATATTTTATGTTACTATCCCTTGGCTTAGAATGGCAACCCACAGTTTGTCTGTGAAATAGCCTTTTCTTTCAGACCTTCCATAAAACTCCCTCCTTTTTGTGAAGTCTTTCAATTCAGATATCATCCCCATCATCATTTATTTGATTTCTTACTCATATCATGTTTATATGTCTTAATTAAGACTTCTGCAAAATCTTAGTTCTCTGACATGAACAGAATTTACTCATGTATATAAGGGACTGCAGAATCAAAGCATAGAGTGTAGGATGTGCAAAGGAGGGAACAGAGTTTAAAATAATTATTTTCATTAGAGATAGTAAAAAAACCCACTGATCTAGCAGCAAGATGGTGATATAAATAGGCATTTATATTAGCTTAAAATTGCTGTATTTTAAATATTGTGGGGAAAATAATTTTATTTCTCTTCTGCACAAAATGTTTTTCGGTTTAATACTAAAATGGCATAATAAATTCTTGATATAGTTTATCAACTTGGACTTGCATTTTCTAGATTGACATAGTAAACAAGCATTCCTGAACTGAGAAAACAAAATCCATCAAATGAATGGGTTAAGTAATCTGATCATATAGTCTATTCTAAACCACTTAGACTAGATGTTTATTCAACAGCTCATCAATAGACAAGTTAAACAAATCAAGCTACTTACCTTACAATATGAAACAGTAAAATACAAATCTGCTCTCTAGTTTCTATCTATCTATCTATCTATCTATCTATCTATCTATCTATCTATCT